>VBSM01001562.1:7626617-7670286 GCA_008086735.1 Cheirogaleus medius
TTTTTTTTTTTTTTTTTTTACTGTATACTGTGCAGACCAAACAATTCCAGCCTGCACATTGGATTGGACCCATGGGCCATCATTTTATACAAGCCAGGATTTTCACCTCGAGTCTGCACAACGATCCCAAATTCCGGATGACCTAAGGGATGTAACAGTGGGGCTTGCCTCCCTTGCAGTTTGGGTTTGGGAGAAAAAAGTTAATAACCAGAGTTTGGCAAGAAGTAGGATGCAAAGATGAAAAGGAAATGACCTACTTTAGACAGAGCTCAGTTTTAGTTTCCACAAGTGGTACCATTGTGGCATTTACTGAAGGCTTACAGCAGGACTGACAAATAAAATACAAGGTCATAAAAATAGAAAACCAAAAACTTAAACCTTCACTTTGCAAAAAAAAGAAAACCAGAGAAATCTGATAATACTGATGGTATGGATGCATGAAAAGGCTAGATCCATGAGGATTTCTGCTTCTAGGTTTGGAGGGTGTAGAATAATAGCTATTTGTTGATCTATCTAGCATTTGTTGAGAATTTACTGTGTGCCAGAGACTACCCATTACATTTAATCTCTGATCTTTACAACAACCCATTTTACAAATGCTGAAGGATAACTCAGAAGGGTTAAGGCCTGCAACACCCATGCCCCCTGAGCCTTTATTAATGCTTTTTTTCCCTTTGACTGGAAATATTTCTGCTACTCTTTTTTGCCAAAATAGTCATTGCAACATTGTTTATAATATTAAAAAACCAACAAATGACCAAATAATTCCACTCTGAGGTATATACCCAGGAAATAAAAACACATGTCCACATACAAACTTGTACACAAATGTTCACAGCTATTATTCATAATAGCCCCAAATTGGAAACAATTCAGATATTCATCAACTGATGAATGGGTAAACAGGATACAGTATCTCCATATGCTGGAATATTACTTGACAATATAAAGGAAGGAAGATTGATAGATGCTACAACATGGATGAATCTTGAACATATGGTGCTGGGTGAAAGCAGCCAATCACAAATGACCACATATTGTCTCATTTATATGAAATGGCCAGAATAGGCAAATCTATAGAGACAGAAAGTACATTAGTGTTGCATAGTACTGGGAGGGATGGGCAAGGGGGAGGTTAGTTTTTTTTTCTTTTCTTCTAGAGTCAGGGTCTCACTCTGTCATCCAGGCTAGGGTGCAGTGGCTTGATCACTTGAACTCCTGGGCTCAAGTGATCTTCCTGCCACAGCCTCCCAAGTAGCTGGGACTATATAGGTGCATGCCACCTCCTCTGGCTAATTTTTTAATTTCTTGTGGAGACCATGTCTCACTATGTTGCCCAGGTGGATCTTGAACTCCTGGGCTCAAGCAATCCTCCTGCCTTGGCCTCCTAAAGTGCTGGAATTACAGGCATGAGCCACATGCCCAGCTAGACGTAGCATTTTTAACCCTAAATATTATAGTTTCTTTGGGGATGATAAAGATGTTCTCAAACTGATTGTATTGACCGTTGCACAATTTTGTGAAAATACTAAAATGCATTGTATTGTGCACTTAAATAGGTCAAATTGTACCATCTATCAATTATAAAGAACAAATTGGTTTTGAAACATCAGTCACATGCCGTGAAACACATAAAGAAGGTAGTGAAGGTTGGCATCAATTCTATATTCTAGCTTCCTCCCCAGCCCAAACCAAGCCCCTCAATATTGGGGCCTGGCTATGCCTTGGGCCTTAGTCTAGCCAGGGTGGCTGAAAAGATATTCTGGGGGTGACGAGGCTACATGCAGTAATAGGAGTCGTAAGCGGCAGACACCACATAAGCATTTCACATCCAGTGTCTCATTTACTTTCATGACAGCCCCGTGAGAAGGGCATTATTATCGTTTCCACTGGAAGGATGAGGAAATACTTAATGAGATTGCATCATTCACTAAGGAGTGAAGCTGGTACGTGGCAGGGCCAGGGTGCAAACCCAGACAACCAAATGTCACTGCCAGGACTCTCCACACACGCCTCCAGAGGTCAGATGGTTCCTCACAGGAGGACCCCACATTCCCATCCACTGTCAGTGGGATTGTAAAATAGTATGTACTTTCTGGAGAGTAATTTGACAGGATGTATCAAAAATCATTTTTAAAAAGGCTATATTTTTCAATCTAGCAGCTCCGCTACTAAAAATTTATCCTACAAAAATTGCTAGACAAGTAAAAACAAAAAGATATATATATAAAAACATAAAAATTTTCATCAAGGTATTGTATACATCAATAGACAAAATAAAATTAAAAAAACTTTTTAAAAGCAAAATCCATACTTCTGTCCACAAAGGAATGGCTAAATTATAACACAGCACATCCCTCTGCCACTGTGGCGAGCTCAAGAAAGAGCTACTCTGTGGATAGCAACTGGGAAGAGCAGCATGGGTGAGAAGCAGTGGGGGATTAGCCGGGAAGAGCCCTCCCCCAAACCAGGTCACATGTCCCAGCCTAGACTGGCATGTGTCTCCTCCTCACCACCATCCAAGTCTGCAAGAAGACTGTAGAGCAATATCTATTAATATTAATGGCAGAACCATTGTTCAATGTCATTTACCCGAAACATGTCATCTAGCATTCATGTATTCATGGAATGTTTCTGAAATATTTAAAAAATAAAAAAAAAAAGAACTAGACTTTGGGCTGCAAAATACTTTCTCTAAGTAGTCAACACAGCTGTGCGAGACTCTGGGTCTTTGACATAGCCATGAAGGAGCCAAGCCAGCCCCCTTTCCTTCCTTAGACCTTCTATGATTTCCCTCCACTTTCTTATTTCTCCTCTTTCTCCAAAAGGAGCAAGCTCAGCTGGGAGTGAAGAATAAAAGACAGGTCCAAACCTGGCCATGTTTACCACGGTTGCCAGTGGAAGCAAACAAATGAATTTGACACAAGGTGCTATTTATATTTTTTAAATTACTCTTAAACAAGGTGTAATTGAGGACTCTTCTCCTAACTCCATTACTGAACTATAATGAGAGTCTGTACAACTTCTTCATTCAGGACTTCAGGGAAGGCAGACCTTTAGAAATGAAATGGCTTGATTTGTACCAAAGGGAAGAGGAAAAAAATCTTCCAGGGACTGATTAACAGCCACCCCGTGGAGTGTTTGATGAGCTCCACAGTGACACACTTAATTGACCTCCTCACCTACAAACAGTGGATGACCCAATGGTCATTTTGTACAATATGAAAGTTAAGATTGGTCTTATGTTTAGGAAACATTTATTTCCCCCGAAAAGACTCTCTTGTTCATATCGTATTACCATAAATTCATGAGGTTGATAACTAATGGTTATATTCCTAGGAAATACAAACTGAAACATTTAGGTGTAAGAGATCACAAACCTCAGATGGTTCAGATACAAAATTAGTGATAGGTAGGTAGATAGATAGAGATTGCATGAGTTCATATGGGATAAAATGTTGGCAATAGGTGACTCTGTAAAAGGCATACAGATGTTCTTTGTGCTATTTTTATTTTTGTAATTTTTTAAAATTTGAAATCATTTCTAAATCAAGTGTTAAAAATTAAAAAAAAAAAGACTCTCTAGGTCAGAAACTAAGAATACACTGATGATTCTCAAATAGTACCGAGGCAGATTGGGAATATTACTGGCCTACTTCTGATGTTACTTTATTGTTAATAGTTATTTTAAATAGATAATACATTTATATGATTCAAAACTCTGAACACTATAAAAACATAGGTACTGGGAACTCACACCCTCTCTGCTCCATCCACTCAGCTACCTCTCACACCCTGCAGGTAACCATATTTATTCATTTCTGATTTATCTTTCCAGTGATTATTTAAGCAGATATAAACAAATATGAACATATATACTATTCCTTCCCTTCTTTACACAGAATAGGGCATGCTGTACACACCATTCTGTGCTTTGCTTTGATCACGTAGCAGTATATCCTGCAGTCTCTTCATTCTGATATCTCTTTAGGATGTCCCTAAAGTATGACTGACCCTGATGCCTGACTATGGATTAAATTAACTGTGTTTTGCATTTACATTTCACAGCTGACTTGAAAAGTCAACTTCTAGGGTTGTCAAAGGTCAAATTCAAAATGTCTAGACACTGTCTTAAATATTCTCGCTAGTTTTAAACATCAAGGAAAAATAAAACTTCAAATATTTTTCTTGAAAGAGCACTGAGAAGATGGGTTGACCACAGAGTTTGCTTACACTTTCATTATTCTTTTTTTCAATGCCTCACTCCGGGAATTTTCAGACAATATTTGTTTTGTCTTCCTGCTCTTTGTTGTACATGGCTGCAGCCCAGAACTGTCAGAGGAGATTAAGTTTATAAAAGAAAAGTTTCTAAATTTGTTAAATATTGTGACCAAATGAAATACTTTTTATTTCTATTTGCAATGCAATTCGGCTCAATTCGACAGACATTTACTATGCCGTGTGCAAACCACTGAGCTTTAATAGATGAATCAGACATTGGTCCTGGCCTCAAGATGATCACAAATAATGTGTCTTTAATGCAGAGTCTGCTATGGTATACAAGCAGGCACACCGTGCGGCAGGAGGACGAAGGAAGGACGCTGAGCCCTGCCTCATTAGAGAAAATGAGCTAAGTCATAAAGACCAGTAAGAGCTGACCTGAAAAAGAAGGACAGGAAGGAGCAGCAGAAGGGAAGGTCATGAAGTTTCAGGAAGACATGAAAGTACCTAGTGTGGGTGGACAGGGAACAGCAGAAGATGTGGCTGCCAAGGGGAGAGCCTGGTGTGGACTGCCAGGGAGCTGGGACTTGGCTCTGAGCAGTGGTTAAGGGAAGGCCCTTGGTCAGGCTAGCCTTTGAGAAGGCTCACCTTTGCTTTGATGCAGAAGGGATATATCCATCGGCAGAGAACCATAGGGACAGAGAGCAGCAGACACTGCAGGGCTTGATGATTGTTGGCTGTGGACAGGAGGGGCCAGGAAGATCTTTGATCCCGACTAGTGTGACTCAGGGAATGATGGTTCCATTAAATGAATCAGGGAAGCATGGAAGGAGGAGGGACAGGAGGAGGAGGTCTGTTTGTGTCATGTTGAATCTGACCATAGCAGGCAGATGCAGCTATAATTGTGATGATAAGAGGAGAATTCTGGTATGAGGGACAGATATTTGAGCATTGTATTAGTCTCCTGTGGCTGCTGTCACAAATTACCATGAATTTAGTGGCTTAAAACAACCTAAGTTTATTCACTTACAATTCTGGAGGGAAAAGTCTAAAATCAGTGTCACTGAGCTAAAGTCAAGATGTCAGCAGGGCTGGTTCCTTCTGGAGGCTCCAGGGAAAATCCTTTCCTTGCCTTTGTCTGCCTCTGAAGGCCACCTGCATTCCTCAGCTCGCGCCCTTCATCCACCTTCAAAGCCAGCAGCACAGCATCTTGCTCGGTGGTCACATTGCTCACTTCTTCTTCTTCTGGCTCCCTCTGCCTCCCTTTTATAAGGACACTTGTGATTATATTGCATCCCCACGGATAATCCAGGATAATCACCCCATCTCCTGACCACATCTGCACATTTTGCCATATAAGGTAATATTCACGGGTTCCAGAGAGTAGGACCTGGACATCTTTGGGGAAGGGGCAATATTCAGCTTACGACATGTCAATGGCATAAAGTTAGTGAGAGTAGAGACAATCGAGGAGGTGAATGTGTACAGAGAGAAGAGCAAGACCAGAGCACTGGGAACACCAAAGTTAAAGGAGTGAGCACTGGAAGAAGAAACCCAAAGGAGAGGCAGAAGGAAGTCTGACCAGGAAAGGGAGTCCCAGCAAAGAGCTGCGGATGAAATCGGGTAAACCACCTGGAGAGCGTCTTTTCCAGGGCCATGTCAGTGAAGTGCAAGGGGAAACCAGATGGCAGCAAATAGTGGTGATGGGCAATGAGGACAGGTAGACCACCCTTTCAACAGGTTGGCTAAGAAGAGAAGAGAAGAGAAGAGAAGGGATAGGGTGGCAAATAGAAGGACATGCAGCCTCCACAAGGGAAGCTATTTGTTTTATCCTGCTTTGTTTCTGAGAAGGTGTGAGTCTGGAAAATGTTTGTAGGCTGAAAAGAAAAAGCCCATGATTGGGAGAAGCTCAGATTTACGCAGAAGAGGGAGTCCCTGGTAGAACAAGGTCCCAAAAGAGGCTGGTGGATAGGAATTCAAGAACACAGATAAACAAAATTTAAAATAGGCATATTTTTAATGAAGCTTGTAGGAATTTATCTTATGAGCAAAAAAATCTTATTGAAAAAGCTTATAAAAATTCTCACATAGAAGAAAAAATGTACGAGATTGTTCAAAGGCAAAGAGATATAGGTACAAGAGTGTTGGAGACAGTATTGTTTGTAACAGGGAAAATTTGAAACATGTCTATCAGCAAAGGATTAGTTAAGCTACGGATTGCAGAATAGCTTTAAAATCTTGGAGTGGAAAGTTCTCCCTACATAGTACATGATTTTCAGACATTATAAAGAAAAGTGCTACAGAATTGATAACAAAAACACAGCTACAGCCTCTATATACCCATAAACAAGTAAAGGTTGGAAAAAACATCTCTAGTCTATATAAAGAATATATATAATAATATATAAAGAATTCCTTCAAATTCATTTTTTAAAATGACAACCTAATAGAAAAATGGATAAAAGCTATAAACTGGCATTTCCTAGAAGACAAAAATCAAATAGCTAATAAACATATATATTTTGAATAATCAACTTCATTAGAGATGAGAGATATGCAAATTAGATGCCATCATTTGCCAATAAGATCAAAAAGAAAGATTGATATCTTTATTTTTTTTTTTTGACATGGGGTCTCACTCTGTCACCCATCCTGGAGTGCAGTGGTGTGATCATAGCTCACTGCAGCCTCAAATTCCTGGGCTCCAGTGATCTGATCCTCCTGCCTCAGCCTCCCAAATAGCTGGGACTACAGGTACACACCACCATGCCTGGTTAATTTTTCTTGTTTTTTTGTAGAGACAGAGTTTTACTATATTGTCCAGGCTGGTCTTAAACTCTTGGCCTCAAGCAATCCTCCCACCTCAGCCTCCTAAAGGGCTGGGATTGCAGCCACCACACCTGGCCAGAAAGCTTGATCTCTGTTGTTGGTAAGACTATGCAGAAAAAGGTACTCTAATGCAGGTTGGTGGAGTTTAAATATATGTAACATTTGTAGAGAGCAATTTATAAGTATTTTAAATATACCTTTGGCTTAGCAATTCTTCTTGTAAGAATCTATTTATACATACACAAGAAATTATGAATAAATATGTGTTTTACTTGTTCATACTTATTAATGTTCCTGGAATAGTGATAAAATGAACATGACCTGAATGTACATTAAAAGAAGAACAGATAAATACATTATATAGCAGTATGTGTTGGAATAGTGGGCAGCTATTTAAAAGGAAATAATTAGATCTAGATATAATAAATTATATAGACATGAACTTATAACATTAATATTTAAATAAACACAAAAAAGAAATAGCTAAATTCCAAGTATAACATAATCCCATTTTGGGAAACAAAAACTATTTCTGTATAAAACAAAGATTTGATAACACACACAACTTGGATGCATCTCCGTTGAATTATGCTGAGTGGAAGAAGCTACACTCAAAGGGCTGCATACTATATAATTCCATTTATACTACCTCCTAGAAAAAGCAAAACTATAGAAATAGAAAACAGATCAATGGTTGCTAGGAATGAAAGTCATGGAGGAGTTGACTACAAAAAGACACAAGGAAAGTTTTCTGTTAAAGAAATGTTCCAGACCCCAATTATGGTGATAGTTGCACAACTATATGTATTTTTACAAATTCATAGAACTATATCCTATAAATCGTGAGTTTTACTACATGTGAATTCTACTCCAATAAACCTGACTTTTTTAAAAGTTTGTAAAGATTCCCAGCAAGCTGTTAATAATAGTTACCCCTTGGAGAATGGGAGTGGGAGGATAAGAAGAAAAGAATCTTTCACCTTTTACAATTCTGTGTATTTGGATTACTTTTAGTAAGTGTATGCTACTTTTGTGATTTTTTTAAAAGGTTTCAATAAATGTGACATGTTCAATCCATGCAACATTGAATAGACACTGGAAAATAAGTAGATTTATAATACATGTACTAATACATAAATGTATTCATAATCACTATTAAGGAGAAAAAGACAAATTGTACAAAAATATACAATCACTGTTTTGGAAAAATACAATTGTGTATACATATATATGATTAGATGTGTGTGGGTGTGGGTGTGTGTGGGTGTAAACCGGGAGGATAGCTACCAAATATTTAACAGTAAGTTAATGGTATTTACTTTTGGGCAGAGGTATCATTGTGGGTTTATGGAGGGGCTGACTTTTATTTTTAACTTTGATTGAATGGTTATATGGCTTTATCAGTTCCATAGTTATAAAAAACAATGTTTTTAAAATATGAAAGAAACTGAAGGAGTTTCTTTGACTAAAAGGAAGACCATCCCATCCTGTGAGAGTGAGGCAAAATTTGTACAGACATAGAAAATTTATGAGTTGGACAGTGGAGAGATGGGAGATTCTGTACTGTACTGTTGGCAATTTTCTCAATAAAATTGGTCATCTGGTGAGAGTATAGGGGAATGGGTGTTGGGGAGGGGAGGGAGTTTCTGGAAGGTACAAAGTTCTGAAATAGCTTGTAAGAGGAATGACAGAGAAGGCCACCAAGGCTAAGTGAGCAGTGCTGCCTAGGGGTGAGGTTGCAAGTGTTCTCATGGGCTGTGTGACATGGCCAGGCAGGGGCCCCAGCAAAGTGGGAGGGCAGGATCATCCCAAGTGGGTCTTGGTGCCTCTGCCGCAGCCCAATGTCGCCATGCTCCAAGAAAAGGCAGAAGTACGGCCTTTTAGATGAAATCATCCAATTGAAAACATTGGCAACTAGTTAAATGTTGTTTCAAATATTGTCCAGGCCAAATAACCTGGGAGCCCATGAGGGGGCAGGTGGGGTGCAGCATGCATGGTTTTTTTAATATAACCCTATTTTTATTCCCCTATTTTTACAGCCCAGCACCTTTTAACCCACTGAAGCTTGTTTCGGGATTGGGGAGGGGGGTGACATACAGTTCAAAATAACAAGAAAAGTCATTGATCAGTTGTGATGTTCAAAATAGACCTTTTTAAAAGAACATGGCAGAAACAATAGGTTTGAAATTCAAGCTTTAAGCAGCAAGAGCCAGGTTCTGAAGAGAGAAAAAGAATTTTCTCATTCTAAAAATTTCTCCTTAAATATCTAGAACAGGAGCCTGGCTCTTTTGGAGCCCACATGAGAAGGAATTCTGCAAGATGCAATTTTCCCTCAAGGAAAGAGAGTTTGACTGGTTCATGGGAAGGAGCAATCAGAGCGGAGGGAGGAGGACTAGATAGAGTGGCTCCTGAATCCCCCAGGTGGTCTGATGGGGGGGTGGGCAGTGGTGAACACCATCTGCTTCTCTCCTGGATGCCTGGGAGGAAGCAGCCTGCCCCATGCTCCTTGCCAGCACTGGGCAGCTCTGCATTCGAATAGCACTCACGGGACAGGTCTAGACGGAAAGGGCCTGAGCGAGCCTCTCTTTTCACAGGCCCCTCCCACCTGACTTTCTAGACACCTAGATGGTACCAGGATTTCCCACAGGCCTCACAGGAGATGGATTGGAGGAACTGAGAGGGTCCCTATAGTGAGGGATGAAATGACCCTGCGGCTGAGGGCTTCCGGGTGGACTGTCTGGTCACAGCAGACCTCGGGGAAGCCTGCATGGCCAGTGGGAGCTGAGGTGGGCTGTGGCCCCACCTCATTCAGAACAAGCATTTCGGGTAATTCTGGGGCATGCTGAGGCGGCAGCACAACTGAACTAGTGTTGGGTTTTGCCTGGCTGGGGCGGGAGGGGAACAGGTGCACAGTGGAGATGAGGATATTTATAAAGAATGATTCCAATTACCCATCGAACAGACTAAACCACACTTGGGATATTGACAATGTGGGGGTACACAAAAATGAAAAAAATTTTTAAAGAATATCATATTCTCAAACGGGGCGTGGTGGCACACATCTGTAGTCTCAGCTATTTGGGAGGCTGAGGCAGGAGAATCATTTGACCCCAGGAGTTCGAGTCCAGCCTGGGCAACATAGTGAGACCCTGTCTCTTAAAAAAAAAATTATATTCTCCCCCCATTTACCCTCTTTCTAAAAAACACTAAAGTAGTCACCATGAGAACCAAATCAGAAATTGAACTTCCTTATACTTTTTGAATTTCATCCAGGGATGAGGGCACCCTAACTTTTTCAGCATCTAGGATATCTAATCTAGCCCTAATTTTTGAGTAACTATGTGATCTGGCTTAGCTAAGATCTGAGATGGGAAGATGGGAAGAAAGAGGTGGGGTCTGAGAGCTGCCCTGGTGTTTGGGAGGAGGTAAGCGAGGGTGTGGTCAGAGCCTCCTGAGGACAGGCTCTGGGCTGTGGTGTGGAGGTAGGTGGCCCCGTGGAGTGAGATAAGGGGCAAGGTGGGTGAAAAGGTCACCCAGGATAAAACGGGTCAGGGGATGGAAAGGAGGACGGTGAGTCAGGTGTCATGGTCTTCAGGGAAAGCCAGAGAACCTTCCAGTGCTGGACAGATGCTGGATGCATTCTATGTACTGAATCTACCCTGTTAGTCACACACTCCACCATTGGCTCTTCATCCGATGCAGCCCATAGGCCTGTTCTACCGAGTAATAGGTTTATACCAGGTATTCACGAAACACTCCTTAACATGGCAAAGATCTGTGAAGGGTGCTAAGCAATACAAATTAGTTATTTTTCTCGCATTTGTCAGCTTTTAGCAAAATTAAGATCCATGTGTGCAATGTTAACTCTGTACTGTACTGTTTCCTGTTAAACACACACATACATTTCTCCTTCCCAATTTTCCAGCTAACAAAAGGCAACATGTTATCTTGTGAAAATTTTGTTTTTAGGCAGCTGAAGGTAGACACAAGCTGCCAAGGGAGCCCATTCTGTGCATTTTTGTTTGACATTCAAAGTGAGGTTGCAGAAGAAGCTTTTTATTCAACAGCAATGTCTTTTTTTTTTTTAAGTCTCCAGAGAAAATGACTACCCAGGAATGATATTTTTAAAACTTGTTTTCATTTTCCCTGTGCCAAACTGAGTATTCCTGAGAGAAAACAGACCTTCCCAGGCATCCGGACTCAGAGTTAATGATATCTAATACTGAGCAAGTTGCCATTTTGAGAAGACAGGCTAGAAAAGAATTCACGTCGACTCCTACTTAATCTTTAGCTTTACAGTCAGTTAGGCTGGCTTTTCTCCTTAATGATTTAAGTAACCAATACTAAGCTCTCCTGTCAAATAAACCAAAAGTCTGGCTTTTTTCTGTTCATAGCTATAATAAATATTTATCTATGGTCTGAAGAAAGAGGGAAAAGTCAAGCTGGTTGTGGTAGAATGCATTTCGGCACATATCGTCAGCAAGTGTTGAAAAGAGTGATGCAGTTAATGCCACATTAAATGCTCAAGTCTGCCAAGTGGAGGAGGGTTTGTTTGTTTTCCCAACAATGTCCCCTTAATTTTCTCTAATTTTTAGTTTACTTTGCTAATTGAGACTTCTGCAAGATCTAAGACTGCATTGGATTTAGTCTAGGAATTTGTAGGGTAAGAGAAGCCCTTGAAAGCAAGCAGTGGATATCTTTGATGTTTTGAAGTAATACTCAAGTATCCATGTCGATGGAAAAGGGAAATTTAGATAATATAGAAATTCTTTTTACTTAATTTGGATTCTTGTCCTGCATGCACATGCATTTATATAGTATAGCAATGTGCTGTGGTTGCAAATTACTGACAGGGTCTAGAGGAAGAGTGTACCAGGACTGCATCCCTGTCTCCTTGGAATCTTTAGAAAGGGTGGGGAGGGGTGTGTTGCAGCTTGGAGACTCTTCAGGTAAAGTTCTAAGAACTACTAAAGTCTCTTGAGTAGTAAGGCATCTACTACACTTTATTCATTTATTAGAGCCGGGGTCTTCCTATGTTTTCCAGGCTGATCTCAAACTCCTGGGCTCAAAGATCCTCCTGCCTCAGTCTCCCAAGTAGCTGGGACTACAGACACATGTCACTGCACCCATCTACTTCTATATACTTTAAACCAGGTGTGTTATTTTCCTGTTGTTGCAGTAACAAATTACCACAAACTTAATGGCTTTCAAAACACACACGTATTGAGTATCGTACAGGTCTCGAGATCAGACATCCAAAACGGGTCTTACAGGCTAAAATAAAGGTATCGGCAGGTGTGTGTTCCTTTCTGGAAGCTCTAGAGGAGGATCCGTTTTCTTGCCTTTCTCAGCTTCCAGAGGCCACGTGCATCCCCCTATCTTCAGAACGCATCACTCCAATCCTGCTTCTGTGTTCACATCTCCTTCTTCTGACTTTGACCTTCTTGCCTCACTCTTATAAGGACTCTTGGGAATACATCTGGCCCACCTGGACAATTCGGATAATCTTCCCAACTCAAAATATTAAATCCATGACATCAACAAAGTCCCTTTTACCATGTGAGCTAACATAGTCACAGGTGTCAGGGATTAGGATGTAGACATTGCTCGGCCTCCCACACCAACACCGGTCATGCTTTCTCAAACCTGGGGCCGGTCCCCATCTTCGGCCACCACAGCAAGTTTAACCTGGGCCAGGGCCCTTGGGGGTCCAGGCTTCTGCAACACCCCACAGTCAGTGCACCTTCTGCACCAATCACACTTCCCAGCCTGCTCCTGGCTCTAATGCATCCGAGTAGGCAGGACACAGTTGAGCAGCCGTGGGGAAAAGCTCTCAAGTCACTGCAAAACAACTCCAACCCCAGGGTAATGGATGTGATGAATAAGCATGAAGGGTGACATAATCAAAGATATTTCTATTTTCATCTCCCACTGTCTTTCTAAAATTTGTTCGGGGAAGGGGTAAGTGTGAGTGGATGTCTCCATGGGGCCCTGTTCGCATTTCAAGCACGATGGTTCTTGGCTTACTAGGACATTGGGCATCTCAGTCCCTTGTCCTCTAAGTGCCAGTAGCATCCTCCCCACCAAGCATTGTGACAATCAAAACACACTCCCACACATTTCCTAATGACTCCTAGAGAGATGGTATTGCCAGAAAATTCAGGCAGCAGGGTCTGCTCACTCTCAGGTCCTCGGGAAGTAAATACTTTATGGTCCCTATAGGTCACACACAGTCTCTATTCAGCCATTAGAATGTCTGGTCCAGTATGAAAACCAAAAGCCCAAGGGACTTAGGCCCGCTGCTGGGAAATCTGCAGTAGGACATGGGGACTGTCACCATCTTCCTTATCCCCCTCCCTTATGCACACTTACTAACTTGAGTGAGCAAGAGCTGGGGAAAGGGGTCAGAGAATTTCCCAAGTTTCTTGCCAATGGCTTGACCACAACTGAGTTTTCCTTTTGTGGGGGATTTTGTGAGTTTTTGGTGACTCCCATCACTGGGAATCTGCCACAACTCCCAGGAAGTATGGGAGGCGTGCCACCCTCGAGTCCACACCCATGTCAATCCCTGATGTCCCCCCCCATTCCCCCCCCCCACGAGCACACACACAGCTCAAAAGTCGGGGAGCTGCTGCTTCATTCTGTGTATGGTGCTCCAGAGCCTGACTTTGGAATGTCCCATCTAGTGTAACTTGGTACCTAGCAGAAACTTCCATTTGGCATCCTACTGTGGTCAAGAATTAAGAGAATAATTTCAAAACAAATAATTTGCAGCTGATTCTTCAATAGCAGAGGGCCTCTGGATCTCTGAGATTCCACGGCACAGGCAAGTACACACAACTCATTTTTATAATCCAATACCTTTCCAAGCTGAATTTTGAAGATAGTGCTTGAAATGTCCTTTTGTCTGGAAGAGTATTAATATTTAGGAAGTTTTTTCTCCCTCCCATGAAAACTCCGTCCTCCTCTTTGCTGCTAATTCTGAAAGCTCTCTTAACCTTGCTGCTTTATTTTCCAGTCCCCTCCAAATGGAGGTTTGGGGACCCACAGATAACTTGTCATCCATGTGGGTTTTTACTTTTAAAAAGCATTAAGGAATGCCCAGAATACAGAGGAGTGACTGACTCAAATCTGATGAAAATATAATGTCTTGTTTCACAATAACAGCTACTACAAAGCTTACAAAACATCTGCACATGTTTTCTCCTTTGATCCTTATGAGGAAAAGAGGAGGCAAATCCTATTTTACAGATAAAGTGTTCACAGTGAATCCACAAGGTAGGCACTATTAGCATCCCCAGGAAACTGAGGCTCGGAAAGATTAAGTAATTTACCCAAAGTCACACAGCTGGTAAGTAAGCCTTTCACATACATGCTCCTTTCACTGTGCCTCACATTTAGCCTTTGCTCTTGAACTAGAACTTGATCACTTGCCCATGAAACGCTTTGATATTCACCCTATACCAGAAAAAAACACTTGAGGGTGTTTTTGTCTGCCTGTTTTATGGAATTTTAATGCCAGCAGAAGCCCAGATGGCCAAAAAGAGTTAGACTTTTATGGTTCCCAATTTTGGCATTTAAGGGTGAGTGAAAAGGAACATGAATCTGAGGAAATAGCGGAGTGAGGCATCCCACGAGGCATCACACGTCTTTGTAAAATGAGTACTTTGAGACCAATCAAGCCAAGATAAACACCGAATCATTTTGAGTGAGACCAACTCAACCTCCTGGTCTCTATATTGCTCATTAGGAGCCTAGGGCACAAAGCTCACAGAGCCGGGGGTGTCACGTTAAATTCTGGAGCACTCCTGTGAACATTTCCAGAGACCTCCCCTTGCCTTTGTCATCTGCACATTAAACAACCTCCTCTGCCCAAAGGGACCCTTCTTTTGCAGACCTCCTTCTGGGCACAGCCTTCTACCCATGATTTCTGTCTTTACCTTTAACTTTAGGAGAGCCCCGTTAGCTCTCTTTGTTGCAGGGTTATGTTCTGCCCAGTACTCAGGCTTTGTACCCTGAAGTTTTATAGCTCTTCTCGACTCTTCTACCCCGTGTAGCACTTCATAATGCTCAGGATTCTTTGTTGCCTTCATGCACATTCAAGTGCTGCTGCTATGAGACCTTATAAATCACTGAGTTGTGGCGAAGAACTGTGAAATGCAAGGTCAGATGATAATGTTTTACTGGACACAGGAGATTCTTAAAAGCTCAAAGAGCATGAATATGTAGCAGTGATGATGTACTACCCAGACGATAGCACCACCCAAAGTGGCAGAGACTGGTTGGCACCAGTCAGAGGACCCTATCTGATAGGATGAGGTGGCTATTATAAGTAAATAATGGGAGAATTAAGAAAAGGATAAGTCAAGCCTCAAATCTGAATGACACCCCCAAAAGAAAACCTATCTTCTCTGAATTCTATAACCCCACTTCAAATCAGTTTTATGGCACCAATAATTCTTTATAGCTGGTCAGTATGTTCATAATGAACTTCATGCCTTTCAGAACAATTGATGGGGTAAAGCACCCTGAGATCATGGTCAGAACTCATTCCCAGTAGCTGTTTACCATCAAAGTGGCTAAAGCACAGATTTCAGGTTTACAGAAGCATCTCTACATTACCCAGGGATGGAGCCCACAGCTGCCTGCGTGAGGCTCTTTCAGGTTGTCAGGAAAAAAGGCCTAGATGTCCGGATTCCAATGATGAGGGTTTATGATTAACAAAGAAAACCTCAGGCTAAAAACCTCAGGCTCTGAAGTCAAGCTGACTGATCCAAATACTGGCACTCCTATCGCTCAACAGTGTGCAGATCGGATAGCCTTCCTCAGCCTTCATTTTGTCATCCATAAAATGGGAGGATTAATATCTAACTTATAATATTATCTGAGATTAAATGAAATAATGCTAGTCCTCAAAACAGTGTTAGTTCTTTCATCAAAAACACCACCAAGAAACAAATAGACACACCATAGACTTGAAAAATATTTATAGCATATTTATCTGAATAAGGATCTATAACCAGAATATATAAAGAATTGTTACAAATCAACAATAAAAAGATGAACCACCCAATTTAAAAAATGGGCCCAGGCCAGGTACAGTGGCTCACACCTGTAATCCTAGCACTCTAGGAGGCCGAGGCAGGAGGATTGCTTGAGCTCAGGAGTTCGAGACCAGCCTCAGCAAGAGCGAGACCTCATCACTACTAAAAATAGAAAAAATTAACCGGGCATGGTGGCATGCACCTGTAGTCCCAGCTACTTGGGAGGCTGAGGCAAGAGGATGGCTTGAGCCCAGGAGTTTGAGGTTGCTGTGAGCTAGGCTGATGCCATGGCACTCTACTCAGGGCAATGGAGTGAGACTCTGTCTCCAAAAAAAAACAAAGGGATGGGGAGGCCCAAAACTTGGACAAAAGAAGATAGACGAATGGACGATGGACATGAAAAGGTGCCCAACATCATTATTCCTCAGGGAAATGCATGAAAGTACCAGTGAGAGACTCTTTCACACTCAGTAGCATGACTAAAGTCTAAAAAGCACTAACTGCTGGTGATGATGCAGAACAGCTTTAGAATTCTCCTACGTGGCTGGTGGGCGTGTGAAGTGGTGCAATCACTTTGAAAAACAGCCTGGCAGTTTCATAAATTTAAATATGTACTAACTCTATGACCCAGAAATTACACTTCTTGTTATTTATCCAAGAAAATAAAAACATATATCCTCAAAAACACTTGTATATGAATGTCTGTAGCAGCCTTATTCTTAATAGCCCATCAACATGAGAAAAGAAAAGCAAATCGTAGCACATCCTTAGAATGGAATACTAATTCACCACAAAATGAAACCAACTATTGACACTTGCAACAACATGAGTGACTCTCTAAATTTTTAAGTTGAGTGAAAGAAGCTAGACACAAAAAAGGACACTTTATGAAGTACACACACAGGCACATTAATCTATGGTGCAAGAAGGGTTGCAAAAGAGCACGAGAACTTTCTGAGGTCCCGAAAATATTCTATTGTGTTTTGGTTGGTGGTTACACGGTGTACACACATTTCCAAATTCATAGAACTGAACATTTAAGATCGGTGCCTGTTGTGTTAAATTGTACATCAACATAGAATTACCTATGTTGCTTATTATTGTATCATTAGTACAACAAATCCTCAGCAACGCCATGGGCCTCGTGGAGACCTGGAACAGGACTTGCAGCTTTCGGCATATGCCAGGAGCTCTGTGACGCTGACATTAGTGGTCCTGTCAGAACTGAGCATCTGTTGTTCCCTAATCCAGTGACTCTGCTCTGTCATGACTCAGAGTCCCTCTCAACTCCCAATTATTTCTACCGCTGCCTCTCTCTGTACCTCTCTTGGTTTCTATTGTAATTTTTCCTCTTTCCCTCTCTCACCGCAGCCCCCTGCCCCACCCCCGCCCCAGGGAATGAGATTGGGAGAGTTAATGAGCAATCTCTAACTAATAGCACCCCTGGGTGGGCACCCCTGTTAGTCGGATTTCTCATATCTGCCCAGCTAAAAGCTTCTGCTGCCCTCGCTTATAACATCTAAAGCTGAGCTGCCTTGGTCGGAAGCCTATTTCTGTATGGTCCAATCTGCATGGCCAAATCGGCAGGGTCTCGGGACACACTTCATGGCAACGTGGCGGAAGGCAGGAAGTCAAGGGGCTGTGTGGGCACTTGAGCACCTGTGGGTCCCTGAGTCAGTCACTGTAATGACCATGTTCTACCATGGGGAAGCAGTGCCCCTCGGCTCCCTAGTTTATAAGTCTCTGGCCCTGGTTTGGGCACAAACATCACTGCAGTAGGAAGGATCCAAATGCATGTGTTTTCCACTCATAATACTGCTCTAATACTTGGTCGTATTACCAGTGGGGTCACAATGTTACCAGAGCTATATAGTTAAACATATGTTTAGTGTCAACTGTTGACTCCCCAAAAACCACTAGAAAAACTCATTGATCAAGCAAAGCTAAGAGAGAACTTCACCTTGGCAAAGTGTTAACAGAGCCTCAACATGGGAAAGTAGGGCAGGATGTTTTTAGGGTTTTAGGATCTGGGCTGAGTGACTTTCAGGCGGTGTTGCAAGGTGAGAAACTGGTTAGAATGAGGCCGAGTTTATGACATAATAGCTCAGCAAGGTGGGCTCCATGAGATGTGGGTCTTCAGGGGCGTCTTGATGAGTGGGCTGCTAGTCGGTTCACACTCTTCTCTTCCAGGAGGGAGAATTTCCTAAAGCAAGCAACTCACCTGTTTTTGCTAGATCCCAGCATTGGTTAACACAGTGACAGAAAACTCTGCTTTCAGTTCTCATTGATTTACCTGTAAAATTTTAAAGCAATTTCTCACATACTCTACTTTAATCTCCCACCTTCAAATCCGTCAATTACAAAACAAGATTTTGGTGTAAGTCACAGCTGTTGGAGACCTTGGCAATAAGAGCTGGTTGTAACAGGGTGGCTATTGTTTTTTTTAAATTCCTATAAGACAGTAGGATGCTTTTTATATTTTACCTAGTGTTTTCCTTCTATTAACTTTCGGATCCAGTGCACTCTTTGATTTTCCTCATTTGTAAAATAGGGATAATAAATGTATCCACTTCATGGAATTGTGGTGAGGATTAAATGTCTTACATAAGTATAAAGAGCTTAGAAACTATTATTATTATTTCCTCTTTTCTCCGGCCTGGACACCCCAGCAATCTGTTAAGCCATGAACATGTCTTGGTAAGTCCCACGGTGGCACTTGCCCCAGGTCTTTTCCTGCCCCTTTACCTTTCGCCCTCAGTAACCAGGTGCACCAGTATGGCCACAGTAGTTATTTAAATTATCCAGGTGGACAAGCCCCTCAAGTGTCCCCTGCCACCACCACCTCTCCCCAGGACACTCAGTTTTCTCTGTCAGGCAACTAAAAGTTAAACACTTTTCTCTATATTTTCCCTTTTCCTTATATTATACAACGGGGGCCTGGGAGCCCCTGCTCAGCGCGGCCTCCCTCTCCTCCCTGCCTCTGCTCTTGTCTTTCTTCACGGCAGGTGAGTTGCTACACTCGCCGGAGCAGATGTTGATATGGCCGCCATCCTGCTGTCCCTGCCTCTGCTCTTGGTTCCAGCCCCCACACCCTTTTGCTCCTCCTTCTCCCAAATTAACCTGTCCTGATAATAATATGCAGTTTAAAACAAAAACAAACAAACATGTTGCTACAAGCTGCGGGACTGTACATAGGTGTATGCACTTAGTGAAGACTCGCAGTAGGTTTGTCACTTGAGTTTGATTCCATCTGAGAATCATTTGCTAAACGGGCGTTGTGCTGAGCTGGCAGCTACCAAACAAGGAACTCTCCTTAAATCCTAGAAAATGTCCTCAGCTGGTTGAGGCTAAGGCTACAGTAGCCGAGGGCTGAGGATTCAATCAGTCAGCTCAGCCTTAGGAGTTGAGCCCACTCCCTGGCCACAGGCCCTCTGCCTGTCCTGGTGGCAGCCACCACCAGGCTAACACCCCTTGCCCTTCCACCAGCGGTCTCTCTGCTTCACACCCAGGTGATCTGCTTCTCCCGCTTTTCTCAGACTGAAGGGGGAGACATTCCCTGCTTACTGCCCTACCACTACACGTGGAAGCCATATTACACGTCACAGCCCACAAGCAGACCAGTCCCAAGGTGGGACGGGGGAGGGGGACCTTTGCCACAAGCCTCCCCTTTTCTGAGCCTTTCCCCCTGTTCCAAATGTTAGTGGCAGAAGCTCCGTTGGCTCAGGAGTGGGAGGAGGCACAGGCTGTGAGTGACGGAGCAGATGGCTGCAGGGGGTTGAGGCTGAGCCGCTCGCTCTCCACCCCCCTGCCCGGCTTGTCCTGGCAAATTCATTCCCTGACGGAGCACAGCCTGGGTATTGCGACAGCCCCTCCCTGGCCTCCCCACCTCCACTCTCTCCCTCTGCCACTCGTGGAAGCCAGAGTTCTCCCCTGCAACAAGGAATCCTGTCACACCCGGCTTAACAGCTTTTGTTGACTGTCTTGGCTGCAGGATAAAATGCCAACTCCTTAGCTTGGCCCAGGTCACCTCCCGTCCGCTACCAAGCTCAGTGTGGTCCTGTCACTCCTAAAGTCATCATAATCTCCAGACACTGCCCCGGGACACAGGCTGTTACTCCCACCCAGGCTTCCTGAAACATTCCCTCACCCTTCTCACCTGCAAAACTCCTATTCACCCTTCAAAACCACTCTAATATCCCTTCCTCTGGAAAACGTTCTCCAAGGCCTCTGTGGGAAAACAGTGGTTCCCTGCTCAGGGTCCCCTCAGCATTAGGCCGATATATCTAACACAGGATGCTACAGTTCACCACAATTTATCTGTTTACGTGTCTCTCTACCCTACCGGACCATAAGATCCTCAGTGAGTAGTCCCCATCATAAGCTGATGTTCAATGTACTTAGTGAACAAATGAATGAAAAGTCAAATACATACTACTTATACTTTCTTCCTAAGTTTTAATATGCTGCTCAATATTATCAACAGGCTCGCACCTCCCCCCTTAACCTCCCCGGTCACCTTTCCTGGGGATTGGGGGTTATGGAAACAGGGAAATTATGATGGCTGTGAAGTGGGGCAGCCCTGTCTCTGGACTCTTATGCCTGCCCTTTTAGATGTCCTTTCCCCTCTCTGAGCACCCTCTGCACCTCCAGATGCTCAGGAAGAGAGCGAAGCCAAGTACCAACTGGTGTGTGACTGTGGGGAGTCATTTCACATCTCTAGACCGAGAAACTGGAGATTGGAACTGGGTGACGTCAACGGCTTTTTGTAGTTCTGACAATATTTAAGTCGTAAAGAAAGTAATTGGAATTCCAGGCATTCACTCAAAATAGGAAAATTATTTCTGTGCAGAGGGTCTCTTCAGTGCTCTATGTAACATAAAGCTGTTTATTTGTGAATAAGGCCAACCCTGGTAGTAACTTCTTCCTTTCCAGACACATCACCTCCCACCACGTGGGCACCTCGGGAGGCTGTTTTTGGCCTATTAATGTTGAGGGGACAGCATTTGCTACTGCTACAACCTGTACAATCCAAATGCTCCCTATCAAAATTTTATTTTTTTCCCATCTTGTGAGCCACCACTCACACCCTGGACTATTTGCAGAGCTTCCCTGGTGTAGAGAGGCCTGGGCACTTGTGCTTTGTGAAGCCCTTTATTGGGTACTCTTTGAACAACTGTGCAGGTAATATACTGCACAACTATAGAGGGCACCCTTCATAGTGAGGTCATTGTACATTTGTACATGCATTAGGATAACTTTCTGACTGATGGGAGCAAAGTGTCCTAGCAAAAGTTGGCTTTCCTACCCACACAAAGGTACTTTTGGTATTAGCTGTAGTGCTAACTTTTTTTTAAAAGGAAGCTATGCCAAAATAGGGTTATGCAAATTGTGTTGGATCATCAATGCTCCCATGTAATAAATTAATATTTTTTTAATTATAATAAGATATACATAACATAAAATTTACCATTTTAACCATTTTTAAGTATATAGTTCAGAAATGTTAAATGCATTTACATTGTTATGCAACCAATATCCAGAACTCCTTTCATCTTCCCAAAGTGAAACTCTGTACCCATTAAATAACAACTCCCCATTTTCCCCTCCCCCCTGCAACCACCATTCTACTCTCTATCTCTATAAATTTGACTACTATAGGTTGTTCATATAAGTGGAATCATACAGTATCTGTCTTTTTGTGACTGATTTAGTTCATTTAACATAATGTCCTCAAGGCTCATCCATGTTGCAGCATTTGTCAGAATTTTCTTCCTTTTTAAGGCTGAATAACATTCCATTGTATGTATGTACCATATTTTTTCATCTATTCATCCATCAATGGATGCTTGGGTTGCTTCTACCTTTTGGCTTTTGTGAATAATGTTCGTATGAATGTGGATGTACAAATTAGCACTTTTAACACACCAAAAATGTTTCACGATGAATAACTCCTTTGGGACTTTCAGAGTATCTTTGGAATTACTCATGTAACTTCATTTTCTTTTGTGGGTACATGGCCAGGTCCACATGGCCCTACTGTTCCCACTCCACACTGCTGGAGACTCTTTTGTATGATTCTTCTAGCAGGCCTCCCTAGCATAATTGGCAACCTGAATAGATCATTTTAACGACCCTCCTGTATACAACAAAATTATTTTCAAAAATAATCATGAAATGAAATGAATAATGATTGCCTAAAAGAAATGCAGATAGTAATAACTTTCTTTTATTGAACTTTGCATATATTGAGAACTGAAACTGTCTACAGTCATACAGCTTACTGTCTACACTAACATGACTTTACTCTTCCAGAATATTTTTGATCAGGAAGATAAAGTTGAATTTCCTAAAATATAGATTCATCCAAACAATAGACTATTAATTTGCCCTCAGCAGGGTGTCTTAGTTCCTTCCAGTTGCTATAATAAAATACCATAGACTGGGTGGCTTAAACAACAAACCTTCATTTTCTCACAGTTCTGAAGGCTGGTCAGTCCAAGATCAAGGTGCCAGCAGGTTTGGTTCTCAGTGAGGGCTTTCTTCCTGGCCTGTAGTCAGCTACCTTCTCACTGTGTCCTCACATGGCCTCTCCTTGGTGCATGCATGTGGAGAGAGAGAAAGCTCTGGTGTCTAGTCCTCTTTTTATAAGGACATTAATCCTATCGTGGGGCTCTACCCACATGACCTCATCTAAACCTAATTATCACCTAAAGGCCCCACCTCCAAATACAGAGGACCCTTGAACAACACAAGCTTGAACAGGCTGTGTCTACTTACACACAAATTTTCTCTGGCCTCTGCCTGAAACAGCAAGACCAACTCCTCTTTCTCCTCCTCTTCAGCCTACGCAATGTGAAGAGAAGGAGGATGAAGACCTTTATGATGATCTACTTCCACTTAATGAATAGTAAATATATTTTCTCTTCCTAATAATGTTTTAATAACATTTTTTCTCTAGCTTACTTCATTGTAAGAATACAGTATATAATGCATGTCACACACCAAATATGTGTTAATCAACTGTTTATGTGATCAGTAAGGTCAACAGTAGGCTATTAGCAGTTAAGTTTTGGGGGAGTCAGAAGTTATGCACGGAATTTTGACTGCACAAGGGGTCAGCACCCCTAACCCTGTTTAAGGGTCAACTGGCCCAACACATTGGAAATTAGGACTTTAACATATGAATTTGGGGGGACACAAACATTCAGTCCATAACACAGGGCAAATAGCATCTTTTCAAAGCAATGGAAAGCAAAACTGTACTTACCAAATGAATGTTTACTTTTTGAAGACTCATTTTAAAAACCTAACTTCACTGTATTCCCCAATACTAAACTATTCTATTATGAACTTTGTCCAATCCCAATCAAGCCTGACATTGAAAGATTCACTTTTACCAGACCCCAGAAAGTTCATAAATATCCCCACCTCTGATTTCCCTGCTACTAAGATTTCATCAAGATAGTGACCTCCACCAGACGCCAGCAGTCAACAATATAATCAAGTCAGTTAAAAAAATTCTTTAGCAAAATAAGTATCAAAGAACCAAAAAGAAAGAAAAATAATGGATTGATACTTTTAAAATACATTAGGCTGGGTGTGGTGGCTTATACCAAACATTTTGGGAGGCCAAGGCAGGAGAACTGCTTGAGGCCTGGAGTTTGAGATCAGCTGGGGAAACATAGCAAGACCCCATCTCTACAAAAAAATTTTTAAAATTAGCCAGGCATGGTGGCACAAACCTGTAGTCCCAGCTACTTCGGAGGCTGAGGCAGGAGGATTACTTGAGCCCAGGAGTTCGAGGCCGCAGTAAGTTATGTTCATGCCACCACACTCCAGCCTGGGTGACAGAGCGAGACTGGGTCTCTAAAAGAAAAAAAAAATTAAAATTTTTTTGAAAAGGAGGCAAAAACTTATGCCTACATTTGGTCTATTGTAATAATGAATAGCATTACCATTTCTATTTTTAAGCCTTAAAATTTTGCAAATTTGTCAAAGACTGTCAAAATGAAGTTCTTCACTCAAACAAAGAACACTTTTAATTATTTTAATTTTGAAAAGCCTTCAAATGAAGCAATACATATACAAATAGTTTAGAAAAAACTTAAGCAACAGGATGAGGTTGCTAGAGATTCATAAAAATCCCATTTCACAGTCAATCTGAGATTGTAATTCTGTACATGTTGCTTCTTCAGGATTAATTGGAGAGGTTTTAAAACATCTCTGCAGTCAAAAAAGTTTCCCTCAAGTATCTCCACCAGGAAATGCATCACAAATTTCCTCTGCATTTAGTTAAAACTTCCCAAATATTTCTTTTGCAAAAATCAGAGAAAGTAGCTGAGTGATAGTAAGCATTGATTGTACTTGATCCTTTACTTTAGAATGAGTGTCTAGTTCTTGGTGAAACCAATTCAGGCATTCAAACGTTGTTCTTTTAATTTCTGCTGGCAATGTAGACCAGCATCCTTTGTTGTTTCTCCTGACATTCTTCTTCGAAATGTCCATTTCCTTGTTTTGTTTTTGCAGAGTTAACAATGTTCTCCACAATTTCTATGTGCCTATCTTCAATAAACAATTCTAAAGCTTAACATTTCACTGGACATTGTTCCACGTTGATGCTGGCCGTTTGTAAACATGTTTGTGTGGTCACCTAAAATGACAGAATTAAATACTCAAGCTCTTTGTCTTTACAATCACTGTATTATCATTGATTGTTTCAAATCTACAGTTTAGACTCAGAAATATGTGATACAACTGTGCCCAAATCAAGGTCTAACGATTCCTACTTACCATGAACTTAACTCCTGAAACGAATCCTTGTGACTGAGCCTGCATGTGTCACAGGCCAGCTATGTAACTGGAAGTTCTCCACGTTAACTTCTGTGATGTAGAGCGCCATGTTTATGAAGGAATAAGTCATTTAAGTGTGCAAATGGGAAACATACATATATATATATATATAATTAAAACTGGAAAAAAAGTATAGTGCTTGTTTAGAACATAGCCAAATATAATTTTTCAGGGAGAATTATTTTATCATTGTAGTTGTTTAGAATTTCTGGCTAAAAGTGATTTTAAAGAGCCGGTCGCCTTTTAGTTAATTTTATTTTTGTTTTTCAGTTCCCTTTAGATAATACACCCCTAAGGCCCACGCAGGGAGGATGCTCCCACTGGCCTGCGTCCCCTGGGAGCCACTTCCTGAGGTCAGCTGGGGAGGGAGACTGAGGCACAAGCGAGACTGTGGTGCAACTGTAACCATTCCTGTAGCGGGACCCGCTTCCTTGCAAATACATAACCCCGATTTTCTTCACAGCTCCGCCTCTCAGGGAAGTGGACCCTATGCCCAGTTCTTAATTAATCTAAGATTTTGAGTTAACTCATTTCTCCTTGCCTGAAATTGGTTTAAGCATGGACATTTGTTGACATTCTAGCCAAAGAAACTTGAAGGGAAGTCGAATGTGGGGGTTTCCAAATCCATCAGTCACCCCAGGCATCGTCTATAGATAAATAAATAAGAACATACACACGTGTGTGTGTGTGTGTGTGTGTGTGTGTATCACCTTGTTTCCTATGTATGTGTATACTATTGAGATTAATAAAAATAAAAATACATGTTCACATAAAAGTACTAAATTCATAGTAGCTCTTAGTCTTTATGTATTTTTCCTCAGTGAAAAGATACTAAAAACACAATTATTCTCACATACAGGTTCATATCTTATTTTTAGGTTTAAAAGGAATCCTCTTTAATGGATAACATTCTATTTCTTTGCCATTACATAGCTATATCGTCAAAATTTTCCATCAACCACTAGAGAGCAGTATAGACCGGCAAAAGGCCCAGCCATCCACTTCACTGCGGCATATTCCTGAGACTAAGCACTGTAGTAATAAACAGCCACTTAGCTAGAATGACCAATTTAGGCAAAACAATTCAGGCCTCACTTTTTAAAAATTCAAAATGAAAATATTTTTACTAAATTCCATGGAAATATGTATCTTAGACATCAAGTGCTCAGAGTCTAGGGTTGAAGTGACAGGGTTTAACTCTCATCTCCACCATTAAGAACAATGTGACTTTGGTAGGGTGTTTTAACCTCTCTGTTTCCTTATCTGTAAAACGATGATAAGAACGGTATCTATGACCGCTCAATTAGAACAGTGACTGCCTAGCACATAGCGAGTATGCTCCATAAGTGTTAGCTCTTATTAAAGGCTGAATACTCTAGCTCTGGAGTTATACTGCCTGGATTCAAATCCTGGCTCCATCGAGCTATTAATAAATAGCTTGGTGACTTTGAGCAAATTACTTTTCTTAGCCTCAGTTTCCTCATCTGTAAAATGGGGCTAATAACATCAACCCCATTGTAACTGCTTGAAGATTAAATGTACATAAGCACTTAGTGTAGTGCCTGGCACTTAGTAAAATGTAATATATGCTTATTGTTAGTATCATTTTTAATATTCTTTTATAATCATTAATGATATTATTATTAGGCTTGTAATGAAATACTTGGCACTGGTATTTGTGCCATTTATTATTTACCTGAAGGCATATTTGAGAAATATTAATAGCAACATGGAGTACATTTCCTGGTTTTTCCCAAAGCCACACAGCCCTCTGGCCACAGACAGTTCACCTCTGTTCTCACCGCTGTCTCTACCTGAAGACCAAAAGGAAAGATCATGCAACTAAGTAGAAAGTGTGATGTTTGTCAGAAATGTGTACAATTTGTGCTCTTTTAAAACTTGCTTTCTTTAATTTTTTTCTTTTTCTTTTCTTCTTCTTCTTTTTTTTTTTTTTTTTAGAGCTAAGGGGAGGATCTCACTATACTGCCCAAGCTGGCCTCAAACTGCTGGGCTCAAGGGATCCTCCCACCTTAGCCTCCTGAGTGGCTGGGACTACAGATACATACCACTGTGCCTGTCTAAACTTGCCTTCTTTTTGAAAGTAGATCTTTGACGTGGATCAGTCAAAAATTTTGAATTCCTGCTATAAGTTTGTGCCCAAGGTGTCATCCCTTGTTTATTTCTGGATAGATTCACAGATCAAAGCTGGCATCTGGCTCACTCCTGTAATCCCAGCACCACGGCACTCCACGACGGACTCCAGCCTGGGTGACAGAGTGAGACCCTGTCTCTAACAACAACAAAAAAGACCTCTAGCATCTGCTTTCTCCCTATCCCTAAGCTATTCTCTGCCACCACTGAGGTCTGTCTTGTCATTGAGCAAGGATATCTCAGCATTGACAGCCCAATTTACATCCTCCTGTCTCCATAAAGAAACGCGTCTTTAAAAAAAATCATACCTACTTCAAAATGATATAAAAACATCCTCAGTCATTTTATGCGTTTTTTAATATCTGCCACAAGAGTTTGATGGTGCTGAACTGTTGCTTAGCATGTAGTCTCTTTTAGTAACAAAAAAAAAACTTTTTAATGTTGGCAACAAAACAAATTGATTTCATGAGCTTACTGACAGTATAGGGGGATTTAGAGTTTGCCATAATGAGCCAAGAGGGCCAAGCTGCTTCTGCCTGGCCTGCAAATCCCTACAAATCCCACAGTTGCCAGCCAATCTGGTCAATTCTTGGCAATGGATTGAATTTCCCATCAGTTTTCCTCAGTCTCACCTCAGAACTTCCTGTTCCACTGGACACCGTCACTGCTCAAACCGATCCCATTACGGACAGAGCCACCGTGGGTAAAATCACCAAAATTCAGAGAAAATGGCTGGTTGGACTACTGCAAACCCTGATCACTTCCAGAAGACAAGCTCCCCCGTGGGAGCCAACGGATCTGTTTTCCCAGTCATCTGTTTTCGCCAAGTTAAGAGTTCAAAAGCCTTGTCCAATAAGTCAGAACTTCAGTAGCTGGACAACTGGTGTTCCAGTGTGATCATGTCTGCCCTTTAAATGTGAAAACTGAAGCACTTTGTAAAACCTGAAAACAGTTTAAGACATTAAAAAGACTCCCTCTTCCTAAGAAAAAAAGGAATTTTCATGCACTGTAGAAACCATTCAGGGGCAAAACATCACATGTGGTGAATATAATAGGGCCTTGCATCTCCCTCTTATTTGAACACAACTCTCATTGACTTAAAAGTGACATTTCCAAACTGGCTGCAAGAATGATTTGTCCCCCAAACAAAGCAGGCTGCATTTGTTCTGCTAGAATGGCTTCTCTTCTTTGTCTCAGGATAATTTGATACAGCATACATTCATTCATTCAAGGATGACTCTCATTTGAAAAATTTCTCAATGAGACCATTTAAAAAATAGTTTCTAATCCAGAGCTTTTATGACTTCCTCTAAGGCTTCTTTCAGTCTTCGGTCTTGTCCCTGTTGGCTTAATAGAATTGGCAAAAATCAATCTTTTGAAATAAAATTTTTCATAATAAATTTTAACCTAAAAGGGATCATTTTTCCCTAAAACTCTGTTTGGACTATGAATATGCAGCTTGTATCTACAGTTTTAAACTAGGGATTTTCTAATTGCTTCAAGACTTTTTTTCTTCCAGTTAAAATGACAGGTTATCAGCCTTAAGACTTGGAAAGGAAGGGAAGGGAAGTCACTTAAATGAAGTCTGGTGCCTTCCACATGCCTGAGTCCCTTGCAAAAGGAGTAACAAATCTTAGAGTGTTTAAAACCAGTGCCACGGAAACCAGAGCTACAGGTAATATTTTCTCCTCTGGGAAAAGCTCCCATCAGGGGCAAATCTCCTTGCTACCCACCTCTCAGTCCCGTGCACTTCCTGGCCCCTTAGGTCAGAATTCCTATAAATCTCAGGGCCTGCCATTTTCCCAGGGCAGAGGTGAGGACTGGGGGAAGAGGTGACTCCAAAATCACATCTTCATTAACTCAAACAAAGCACACATGAAGGTTTACATTTTGGGCCTATGAATCTTCTTGGTGATGGTTCCCATGTCTCTTTAAATAAACAATATGGAAAGAAAAATATTATGGTCTCAATTTGCAGCAGTTCTGAAAATAACTTGTGCAAGAGAGGTGAAGCAGCGGCATGTGCCCAAGCAGAGCTGTCTCGATTGACTCTCACAATCGCCTGTTCCTGAAAAAACAACCAACTCACAGGTTAGGACAACACCTGTGTGTACTTTTAAAAAGCCACAATTAAAAAACCTCTTTAATACTAAAGGTCAGCTGCGAGTTAAATTTAGAACTGACCAGAAGGCAGTCTGATTAGTGGTCGGTTTTACCTTCAACTTCTGTTTTTAGCGTATGAATAGGGTTTAAAAGAAGAATCAGGTATTTAAACCAAGGTAGCTCTTTAAGACATAAATAACTGAGAGAATAATGAGATTGTTAAATATCAAAGAGGTGACTACTACATCCTAAATTTCCCCTTGAGTGAGAAGCGAATGATCAAGTTCAGAAACACTTCATTAGATAGAGCTAAACGCTATCCTTCTCCTTGCTAATCTCCTCCTGAGCTTTTTGCTCTTCACTTGAGCGAATTAACTGAGGGTGAACGATGATCAAAAGAAAAACTTACGAAGAGCAAACTCCATAAATTGCCGGTGAGGCTGAAACACAGATCAGAAAAATATTGCTTCAGTCAGATAAAGATCAGAAGCAAGAGGCACAGCAATAAGCATGAGACATCCGCCATAAAATAAATAGAAGGAAAACAGAAACAGGAAGATTTGGAGAGGGGTTAAGAATGTCACAATCAGAAGAGAACTTTGCAGCGCTCAGCAGCTTCTCACGCCTTCTTTGTGCACCTCGCTTGGCAGGTAGAGCCTGAATTATGACAAGTTCTCGCTTTGGAGACCCCACTGCCCACCTCCTCCCCCTACCAACACCCCCCAATTCTTTTTTTATATAAATAAGGTTTACACAAGCCCCTTGAGCTGAGTTGAAATGAACACAGGAAGTTTACATATGAGTTAAGAAAAACCATGCTTTAAGAAATAGTGATCTGAAAAATCACTTGGGAGAATAATATATTCTACATACACAACTGCACATAAACCAAAAGACCTGCGTGTGAGGTTATATTCATTGTAGTGTTGTTTGTAAAGAATGCTCTCCAAGATATATGGGCATTCAACAGTGTATGCAGTGTGTTATCTCTGGCATAAGAATGAAGAGGAAATAGGAATATATATTGTATTTATGTAAAGGAACTCTGGAAGGAAACATAAAAAAAATCAATGAAAATCATCTCTTACTGGGGCAGAACAGACAGGGGTAAATGGGACAAAGATGGGCACTTCTCTATGAATCATTTTGTTTTTGCAACCATGTGAATGGCTTATCCATTCAAAATTTTTATTTATTTATTTATTTATTTTTCAGAGACAGGGTTTTATTCTATCACCCAGGCTGGAGTGCAGTGGTGTGATCATAGCTCACTGTAACCTCCAATGCCTATGCTCAAGCAAAGTCTCCTGCCTCAGCCTCCTGCCACAGCTGGGACTATAGGTGTGTCACCTATAGTCATCTAATCTTTAAATTTTTTTCCTAGAGACAAGGTCTCACTATGTTGCCCAGGGTGGTCTCAAACTCCTGGCCTCAAGAGATCCTCCTGCCTCGAGAGTAAGCAATCTTTGCTTATATTTCCTTTTGTACACAACTTTTTTTGTTTTTCCTAGAGTTAAATATTGCTTACTTATCCTTTTTGTTTTGATTTTTGTAGTTGTGAGTGGAAAGGTATATATGTGTGTGTGTGTGTGTGTGTGTGTGTGTAGAGAGAGAGAGAAGGTGTATATATATCTTTCTTATACTTTCCCAGTTCTCTTCCAGGTCAGGTGCCTCAAGCATTCTAGCAGTTCATTCCTTTTTTTCCCTCCTCTCCTGGATCTTCTCATCCTCTATTTCTGCCTGGACTGTCTGATTGCTATGTTATTTTGCCGTCCTAGGATATCAGTTCACCGTCACTCTAGAAATTCAACTTGCCTCTTTCTTCTGTTGGAACCCCTGTTTCCAAACCCACATCTTCCCCTTTCATCATTTATTTCCCTCTTTCAGTGGTGCATATGCTCCAGAAGCTTCTGAGGGAAAAAAACATGCAGAGAAAGCAAAGTTTTTGAGATTTCGCCTGTCTGAAAACAACGTTTTTGCTATCCTCATGTTTGGTACTTTGGCTGGCAGAGAATTGGGTGGGAGAGATTTTGTCTCAGAATTTCAAAGACATTGCTCCATTATCTGTTAGCTACTAGTGTTGTTGGTGGCATCCCTGTGCCATTCTATTTCCTGGTGACCTACCTCTCTTTTCTCTATGGAAGCTTTCGGATTCTTTTTATCCCTAATGGAAATTTTACAGTGATGTGCCTTGGTATAGATCGTTTTTATTTGTCATTCTCAGTGGGCCCCTTCACATCCTTCATTCTGGGACATGTTCCTATATCGTACTGTGATGGTTAATTTCATGTGTCAACTTGACTGGGCTGGGGGGTGTCAAGATATTTGGTTAAACATTACTCTGTGTGTGTCTGTGAGGGTGAGTGAAGTAGATGTGCCCTCCCCAATGGGATGACTCTCGTCTAATCCACCGTAGGCCTGACTAGAGCAGAAAAGGTTGAGTAATAACTCACTGTTTCTTTCCGTCTTCAAGCGAGGACAAAGGCCTTGTTCTGCTTTTGGACTTGAACTCAGACTGGAACTTACACCATCTCCTGTTTTGCTTCTCAGGCCTTTGCACTCAGACTGGAGCTATACTGTCAGCTCTCCTGCATCCGCCGCCTGCTGGCTGAAGATCTCAGGACTTTTCGGCCTCTGTCACCACATGAGCCGATGCCTGTTGGTTCTTTTATTATTGTTATTATTATTTTATTATAAAAAATTAACTCCTATTGCTCCTAGGCTACAAATGTGTACAGCATGCTACTGTACTGAATACTGTAGGCCCTGTTGCTTCTTTCTCTCTGGAGAACTCAGACTCATAAGTACCTTTCACAATTTCTGCCTCTCTTTTTTGTCTTCTCTCTAAAATCCTTATTAATTAGATGGCGAACCTCTTGAACTGCCCTAATTTTCTTATTTTTTCTCTCCTTTTTTCCAGCTTTTTTCTTCTACTTTTGAGAAATTCTTCAACTTTGTCTTTCAATCCCTCTGTTGAGTTTCTCACTTAAAATATTTTTAATTTCTAAAACTCTTATTCTTTGATTAATTTATTGTCTTAGCATCCTGTAGTTATTTTATAATTGCAATATAATCTCTTGTATTTCTGAGGATATTCAGTTTGTTTGAAGTCCTTTGCTGCTCCTTGAATGTCTTGGATTTGTCTGAGTTCCTTTTTTTCTGTTTGTTTTGTTCCTATTTTTTCATGTCAGAGGCTTTCCTCAAAAATTCATATTTAAAAGTGAGGCACTAAATGGTGGATTGGAAGCTCCAAGTGCATGAATGAGGTTTATTGACTGGTGGGGTTTCACTGTAGGGTGATCAGGTGGGATTTGGATGGTTTGTTGGATCACCCTAAAGGTGAATAGGTCTTTTGGGGGAACTTCTCAAAAAAAGAATTATCCGGGCTCCTGAGTGAGGGGTATGAGCCTTCCTGTCAGCATCCTTGTGGCTGAGGAGGGGAGCAGGCCTGGGTTGTCACCATGTGGTATGTAGCCTTTCACTCATTGCCACTGTGTTCTGTTCCGTGCCTCATTCCCACGTTCAGTTGTGCCTGGCAGCCCTGAGTTGAGAGTGTCTAGTATGATTTTTCCAGGGACGAAACCTCCCATTCCTGCTGGGGTTGGGAGTGTAATCAATCACTGGACTTCAGGGTATAAGATAGAAGTTCAAGGGATCTAGCTGCTCTTTATTCAAACTCTCAACTAATTTTCCTATTTTTATCCCACATCTTGTCCTTCCTTTGAAGGAACATGGTGTCTCTAATTTCTTGAGTCTCTCAAGTATTCTGGGCCATGAATCAGTTTGCTTCTCATTGGGAACAGCCTCTGCAGAAACACAAGCTTCAGTTTTTCCTTTCTGCTAATTCAGTTACCACTTGTCCTCCACTTTTGACCTTTCAAAATTTTGTTGTTATCTCTAAGCCACTATTGTTGCCTCTCTGCTCTGCTTGACCTTTATCGTCTCTTTATGTCTTCACTGTCATTTTGGTAAAGTGTTAAGAAAAAGCATAGATGTACATTATTCTTTCTCTTTTAAAAATTTGACATATGTGTATACATATATACATACATACCTGCGCTTACATATACACATATATATATTTGAAAGGTCAATAAATTAAGTAACTTGAATCTCATAAATATCAAACAATTGTCTATACACTAGAAAGAGAGTAAAAGAAGGACAATGTTATATGCATTGAAATCTTTATTGTAAAGTTATGTGTAATAGCGAATGAATAGAACCACATCCAAGGCCTCCAAGACCAGAGATATTAGGATTCAGCTCCCCCTGAAGATGCATCATAAATTAAGCTAAATCATCCTAGAAGTTATGCAAGCCCATAGCCATAGAGTTATGTAAGTCAATAGCTCTATGGCTCAATTTACAATTTATATCTTTACAAAACATGATCTACTCTCCACTAGTCAGAACCACTGTGTCAATCAGAGTCCTGATGGGAAACAGATGGCCCTTTCAAATGGGGTATTGAGGAGAATTTAACCGTGGGACCATGTTCAGTGGTGGGGCAGAGTTAAAGGAAACCAGGAAGAAAGGGTGAAGCAACAGGGAGAGCCACTGTCACCCCAAGGCCTGGGTGTCAAGAGAAGAAAGCACTTACTGGGTGCAGAGAGTAACTCTAGCCAGGAGAGAGGCCACCTACAGGGGCCATGGCCTTTGAGGGGGACACAGCCAAACTTCAGCAAGCAGAATGGGAAAGAACAGGAAGAAAATGCCTGACCTTACTCTTACCTTGTATCTTTATTTGCTAGATTTAGCAATGGCAGATAGGGAAGGCAAGTGGAGGATATTCCTCTTACGTGAAGGAGACGCATCAGTGACCTGTTTTGTCCATTAATGGCAATGTACGTAGACCTCTGGGCAAAGCCACTCTCCAAGAACCAGAGACACACATTCATTCAATCATGGTAATGAGTTGGTTATGTCTGCTCTGAAAATTGTCCACACTTTGGCTTATAATTCCAATTATATAGAAAAGAGACTACACATAAAAAGAGTCAATAAAAAAGTAAACTTTAGAGGGAAAAATGTCCCCTACTTGCTTTTGCCCATTAGTATTAAGATTTAATTTTTTAATTTTCCAATCTGGAGTCTGCAAATAAGATATGCCACCAGGAGCTGCATGGAGTATCTTAGGAGAAAAATTCCAGCATGACCAGAGGCTAAGTTGACCGGAGAATGCGAGAGGAATAAATTGAACAAAGACTGCAAAATGTCCTCACGTTTGCAATAAATATTAACCCAAGAGAGAAACAATGTACAAAGAAGAATATGAATGGGGTGGGTAAGAAGTCAGAGTTCTCCACAAATCAATATGGTTAAACAATATTCTTGTAATTCCAAAGCAGCGATCTGCCTCAAGAATAACATTTATTTTAACCTATAAGCAAATAGACAAAAATTGGAGACAGCGTGTCTACAGCTATTCTTAAATTAACATAATAAATATGATTGGTTGGCAAAACAAGAGCCCAGGGAAAGCACTGGGATGTTACAGGTTTAGAAAGTAGTTTTTCCCTACAAAAGCTTTCTTAACTTAAAAATAAATTTGATTTATCCCATTTCCACAGCTCACTCTATTTACTACCAAAACGTGACATTTTTTAGAGGTTTAGCGTGTCATACTTTCATTATGAAATGTGTTTTTGTAAAAAGCAGTGAAGAGGAAAAATGATTCAAGTTCTGCCCTTTGGCTCAACAGCTGTAAGAGTTTGAACTCATTCTAAATGTTGGGCTACTGTTCGCTCCTTGATGCCTGGTGATGTCCAAGCATCTGGCTTCCAAATAGTGACCTACATAGCACAGCTGACACCTGGGGTAGATCTTTTTTTTTTTTTTTTTTTTTTTTGAGACAGAGTCTCACTGTGTTGCCCGAGCTAGAGGGCTGTGGCATCAGCCTAGCTCACAGCAACCTCAAACTCCTGGGCTCAAGCAATCCTTCTGCCTCAGCCTCCTGAGAAGCTGGGACTACAGGCATGCGCCACCATGCCCGACTAATTTTTTCTATATATTTTTGGCCAATGGCCAATGAATTTCTTTCTATTTTTAGTAGAGATGGGATCTCGCTCTTGCTCAGGCTGGTTTCGAACTCCTGACCTTGAGTGATCTTCCCGCCTCGGCCTCCCAGAGTGCTAGGATTACAGGCATGAACCACCGCGCCCGACTTGGGGTAGACCATTTTTTAACACACCCTTCTATATGTAACACAATTATTTTCAGTAATAATCATGAAATGAAGTGAATAATAATAACAAAAAAGAGTGAAATTTTTCTTTTATCGAACTTTCTACTTATAATCATGTCAGCAAAAAAATAAACATTACAGTACCAAAAACAGTAATTCTGCTTAATTACATTGAAGGAGGGTTTTTTAAAAGAGGGGGAGGGGCAAAACACCTAAAGAAAGGCTTCCAAATTTAACTCCTCAAGATGTGACTATAAAGAGGTACCATAAGGATTTTTGCACTGATGAAATAGTTCCGTATCTTGATTGTGGTAGTGATTACATAAATCTACCATGTGATAAAATTGTATAGAACTACATACACAGCCACAAGCAAGTGCACGTAACTGATGAAATCCAAATGAGGTCTATGGATCATAACAATGTCAATTTCCTGGTTTTGATATTGCATGATAGTTATGTAACATGTCATCTTTGGGGGTATCTGGGTGAAAAGTAGTGGGATCTCTCTGCACTATTTTGATAACTTTCTGTGAATCCATAATTATTTCAAATTAAAAAGTTTATTAAAAAGTTTACATGCTATGTGATTCCATTTATTTGATATTCTTGAAAAGACCAAAGTATAGCAACAGGGTTGCCAAGGTGGGGAAAGGGTATGACTTACAAAGGGGTAGAAAAGGGAGCATTTTTGGGTGATGGAACCCAATGGTGGATGTGGGTACATAAATCTACACATGCATAAAAATTCATAGAACTGTATACCAACAAAATGTCAATTTTATTGTATGTTAATTTTTTATAAAATTTTGTCATTATCTTAAACTTTTTTTAAGTGTTAAAAGGTTTGCAATCAGTCAGACTTTCATTTAAATATGTGATATCGGGCAAGTTAATCTCAGTTTTCTTATCTGTAAAATAGTAATAATACTACCCACCTAGTAACAATGTATGTAAAGGCCTTAGCACATTGCCTAGCACTGAGAAAGCACTGAGCAAATAGTACAAGGAGACTTCAAAAAGTTCATGGAAAAATGGAATGAAAAAATAAAATAAAAAATATAAACTTCATTTGTCAATGTAAGTTCCATCAAGTTCAAGACACTTGTAAGTGATGATGCTAGCCATTTAGTCTATCCCTAAAGAACTTAGGGTTCTGGGAATTTAATCAAGTTGATAAAGTCTTATTTATATTATTAACTACAGAAAAATGGGGGCTCTTTAAAGATTTTTTTTTTAAGATTAAGAAATAAACAAAAAAGAAATCAGAAGAGCCAAATCAGGACTATAAGGTGGATGCCTAAAAATTTCCCATCAAAACTCTTACAAAATTGTCCTTGTTTGATGAGAGAATGAGCAGGAGTGTTGCCGTGGTGAAGGATTTTCTGGTGAAGATTTCCCAGGCATTTTTCTGCTAAAACTTTGGCTAACTTTCTCAAAACACTCTCTGCTACCAAATGTTATCCTTCTTTAGCCCTCTGGAAAGTCAACAAGCAAAATGCCTTGATCATCCCAAAAAGCTGTTACCATGACCTTTGCTGTTGACTGGTCCGATTTTGCTTTGACTGGGCCCCTTCCACCTCTTAGTAGCCACTGCTTTAATTGTGCTTTGTCTTCACGAGGATACTGGTAAAGCCACATTTCCTCTCCTGTTACAACTTTTTAAAGAAGTGCTTCAGCATGTTGATCCCACTTGTTTAAAAATTGCCATTGAAAGCTCTGCTCTTGACCGTAGCTGATCTGGGTGCCATGGTTTTGGCAGTCATTAAGTGGAAAGTTTGCTCAACTTTAATTTTTCAGTCAGAATTGTGTAAGCTGAACCAATTGAGATGTCTACGGGGTTGGGTATTGTTTCCACTATTAATTGTCCTCTTCAATTAGGGCATGAAGAAGATGCTAATGTGGGCTTCATCTTCAACATCATCTGGTCCCTTCTTAAAACAAGTTATCCATTTGTAAATGAATGATTTTTTGGGGGCATTGTCCTCATAAACTTTTCATAAATCATTAATAATTTCATCGTTCTTCCCCCCAAGCTTAACCATACAATTTTTTTCTTTTTGAGACAGAGTCTCAGTCTGTCACCCAAGCTGGAGTGCAGTGGTGCAATCATAGCTCATTGTAACCTCAGACTTCTGGGATCAAGCAATCTTTGAGCCTCAGCTTTCCAAGTAGCTAGGGCTACAGGCATGTACCACCACACCTGGCTAACTTTTCTATTTTTTGTAGAGATGGAGTCTTGCTATACTGCCCAGAGTTGTCTCAAACTCCTAGCCTCACACAATCCTCCCACCTCGCCCACCAAAGTGCTGGGATTGAAGATATGAGCCACCACCCCCAGCCTTCACCATAAATTTGATGTTTGTTCTGGCTTCAATTGTAGTAGAATTCATGTTGCTCTGATTGGGGCTCTTTTCAGACTGATGTCTTATCCTTCCTAGTGCCTCAAACTAGATCTTGTTCAGACACATTATAACAAGTTAGTACGAGTTTATTTTGGAGCAAAAAAAATTTTTAAATCCATGCATAGTTTTTTTCATAATATACACATTTGTCATGAATTTTTTGAAGAACCTTCTTATTACTTATTTGTTTCTATTTTTATTTAGAAGATTCACTCTGTAAGGAAATTTAGAACAAACAAAGAGATTACTAGGTATCTCTAATGGGAAACTGCATTGTCTAGAACACATCTTTTGTGTTATCTGATTGTAGCTTTTCATTGACTTTGAGTTATTTAATATTTTATAACTCTGTAATTTATAGACAACTGATCACGATCCAAAATAATTCTTATCTATTGTCATGCAAATAAATTCTATGGTAGAATTGTGGTGTGGTGGTTTGATTCTCTCCACAAATTCCCCACTCCAGTGAAAAAATCCAGTTTTGTTTCCCTTTGTAAATTCATTTTAACATTTCTTTATTCCATATAAATTTGTGGTTCTTTTGACTTCTCCTTTCAACAAGTTGTGATATGTTTCCAATTTCTTTGTTAAATAATGAATTAAGTAAAATCTTTGACACATGTTCATTTTATATTTGCATAAGAGTCATGATTTTACCTTTATTTGGGAAAACCATCCTTTAATAATTTTGTAGCTGTAAAATGCTCAGAGGAATTGCGAAATTGCAATAAAAGCATTCTGCACAGCATCTTAGTCATTTTGGCTGTTTTGAGCTATCTGAAATTTCAGTGTTTTATTTAAAAAAAAAGGTCCTAATAATCAAATATAGTTTTTGTTACCCTTAATATAATGCTTTGTACATAATAAATCCTTAGTATATATTTGTTAAATGAATAAATTGTATTGACATTTTATCTGAGATTGCTTCATCAAATAAAAAGGCAGACTTTAACTTTTGTACTCATGGATTGAGGCAAACATCCAATAATGCTTTTATTACGTATTTATGATTATTCTGAATTTTATCAGTCAGGAAGTAACAATATGGTAACAAACAGCTCCCAAACCTCAGTGGCTTAATATAGCAGAAGTTAATTTTTCACTGTCCATTGCAGGTTGGAAGGGAGCTTTTCTAATCATTGTCACTCAAGGACCCAGGATGTGGAGTCTATATCTCAACATTTACTTCTATAATCACTGCAGCACTGGGAAGGTGACCTGAAGAGGACCTGTAGCCTGTATAGGCTTTTTAAGGTTTTCACTTAGAAATGGTACACGTCACTTCTCACAGTCCATTAGCCAAAGCAAATCACATGGTCTCACCTTACTTCTAAAGGAGCAAAGAAGTACAGCCTCACCATGTTCCAGGAAGAAAGAAAGATGGAAACAGCATTAACAATTTCCACGTCAATACACTCAGTGATAAAATGAGCACAGAAGGATGAGGTGCCCAGCAACGGACTTCTAATAAAATCATTAGTAAGAACCATAAAGCTGCTAGAAATTTCCTATACACCTTCTTCCCTCACAGAAATGTTCCCCCTGCCATTGCCCCACGAGAAGAAATCAATCATCCTTTGCATTTTTTTCTTTCTGGTTAAGATTTACAGAAAGAGAGGGAAACTCTTTCCTTGTCATTGACATCATCAAAAAACCACTAAAGCACCCCTGTGAACTTGAGGAGAGCCCTGGGCACTAATCTAAGATAAGGAATAATCTGAATGTCTAAGGGAAAACTGAATACTTAGAATCAAAATAAAACTTCAACTGAGGACACAAAGGAAGAATGAAAAAATAGTTGTAATTGGACAAAGCTAAGAGATTCTTCAAAAAGCAGAGGGATGGGTCTAATACAGTGTCTATCCGATAATCTACCATGAGGGCGGCCACAGAGCCCTGTTTAATTTTTGTGCACTCCTTGGTGAAGACAGAATGATTATCCCTGGCACAGTTTTAAAACAGGAAGAATGAAGGCTTTAAATCAGTTTTATTGAAGGAAAACCACAGTCTGCACCAGAGGACTCAAACAACCCAGGAAGTGAAGTGTAGCCAACCGCTGCCTGGGGGAATGGGGGGGTGGGGAGTCTGTACCTGGATCCAGACCAAGTCTGTTTCAAATCTATTTGATTGAGAATTTCACTTTGAAAAGAGTACTTCATGGGACCCTTGGGAGCTGTCAAACTCTGCCCCAGGGCAGAAGATTAACTGCTCTGTGGACCAGCGGGGAGAAGCCCAGTAAATCAGAGGCCCCTTGTTTGTGGGTCTGTGGACTTACAGGTGGCAATGTAACAGGCAGTGCCTCTCTGCAGGCGCCTGGGGGACTTCACAGTTTATGGCTCAGAACTAACCCTGTGAATGGAAAGGAGCACTGGAATCCATTTTCCAAACTGCTGATTAAAAAACCGACTTAAATGAACCTACAGAAGAAAAGTTTCCTTGAATTTTCTATCTTCTGGAAGAATCTCCAGGAAATGGTGGCTTCTGGGGAGGGGAACATCTCTCTTGTGTCTTATTGAGGGGGTGGTCCAGTTAAGAGCATGACTCTGGAAACCTGGGTCCTGCTCTTTAGTAGCTGCATGTGTTTGTGACCTGGCCTAAATTGTTTTAACTGTAAAACGGGGATTATAATGAGGATTAAACGAGTCAATTACATGGAAAGCAGAACAATGAACATAGTATGTGCTATACAACTATTGGCTTTTGTTATTATATGTATTTGCATGTATTACCTATTGAAAATATTCTAAAATGTTTTTTATAAGATATTGGAAATATTTCTATAAAGCAAATAATTGCATCATAATCTCTCTGTTTTCTGGGATTTAATTTTTATAAGGATTTCTTATAGTTATAGACACAACTATTATGCCCCTTTCTCCCTCCTTCTTTCTTCTTTGCATTTCTTTGTGACGATTCTGCCCTGCCAAGTACAGGGCTTCCTGTAGCTATATGGTGGAGTGAGAGGGTGAGGGGCTGTTTCTATCAGTGGCCTCCCACACCTTCTTCCCTTATCATCTGACTGCTCCCCAGAGAGCTTATCAATGGCAGTAGAAATGAAACAATATCTACTACTCCTCAGTCTCCTTCATTGTAGCCACCCCAGAAAGAGAGGAGGGTGCTCTCTTCCTCCATTTTTATTTGCAATTAATAAAGGCTAGGAAATGTCTTCTCAAATTAGGGTTAGAGTATGGATATTAAACTGAAACCATCACCTCCTTTTTGTGAAATTAATAAACTTTTTTAAGAGCAGTTTTAGGTTCACAGCAAAATTAAGTAGAAAGTACAGAGTTCCCATATAACCCATGTGCCCACATAAGCACAACCTCCCCAATTATGAACATCCAGGACCAAAGTGATACATTTGTTACAATTGACAAACTGACCTTGACACATCATTATCACCGAAAGTCCATAGTTTACATTAGGGTTCATTCTTGGTGTTGTATATTGTGTGGGTTTTGACAAATGCATAATGATACGTATTCACAATTGTAGAGTAGTTCCACTGCCCTGAAAATCCTCCATGCTCCACCTATTCATCTCTCTCTCTCCCCTTAATCCTTTTACTGTCTCCATAGCTTTCCATTTTCCAGAATGTCATATAGTTAGAACGAAACAATATGTCACCTTTTCAGATCAGCCTCTTTCACTTAGCAATATACATTTAAGTTTCCTCCATGTCTTTTCATGGCTTGATAACTCATCACTTTTTAGTGCTGGATAATATGTCATTGTATGTATGTAAAATAGTGTATTTACCCATTCACTGACTAAAGGACATCTTGGTTTCCTCTACGTTTTGGCAATTATTACTAAAGATGCTATAAATATTCCATTTGTAGGTTTTTGTGTAGATATAAATTTTTAATTCATTTGGACAAATACCAGATATTTTAGTTTTGTAAGAAACTGCCAAACTATCTTCCAAAGTGGCTAACTGTACCATTTTGAATTCCTACCAGCAATGAATGAGAGTTTCTGTTGTTCCATATGTGCCCCAGTATTTGGTATTGTCAGTATTCTGGATTTGGGTCATTCTAATAGGTGTGTGGTGGTCTTTATTGTTTTAATTTGCAATTTCCTAATCACATATGATGTTGAACATCTTTTCATGTGCTTACTTACCATCTGTATATATTCTTTGGTGAAGTGTCTGTTCAGATCTTGTTTTATTCCATTTTGTGTTGCTATAATGGAATAGTTGAGACTGGGTAATTTATAAAGAAAAGGGGCTTATTTAGGGAACAATTCTGCATACTGGGAAGTTCAAGGTTGGGTGGCCACATCTGGTGGCTTCTGGTGAGGGCCTCGTGCTATATCAAAACATGGTGGAGAAATGGAAGGGGAAACTGGACACAGGCAAGAAAGGGCAAAACACGAGAGGCAAACTTGCTTTATAACAACTCACTCTTTTGGGAATTCATCTATTCCCAGGAGAATTTCCTCAGAATCTCAGGAGAGACCTTAATCCATCTTAATGACCTAATCACCTGTTAAAATCATCACCTCCCAACACTGTCCTCTTGAGGACCAAGCCCCAACATGAGTTTTGGTGGGAACGATCCATATTCAAATCATAGCAGATCTTTTATCCAATTTTCGATTGTCTTTTTTATTTTTTCATTGTTGAGTTTTAAGAGTTCTTCGTATATTTTGGATAATAGTCCTTTATCAGGTGTGTCTTTTGCAAAATTTTCTCCAAATCTGTGGCTTGTCTTTTCTTTCACTTGACATTGTCTTTTGCAGAGCAGAAGATTTTTCATTTTAATGAAGTCCAGCTTAACAATTATTTCTTTCGTGGATTGTGACTTTGGTGTTCTACCTAAAAAGTCATTGCCATGCTGAAGGTCATCTAGATTTCTTTCTATGTTGTCTTCTAGGAGTTCTGAGTTTTACATTTCACATCTAGCTCCATGATCCATATCCATTCTGAGTTAATTTTTCTGAAGATGTAAGGTCTGTGTCCAGATTTTTTTTTTTTTGCATATGTATATCTGGCTGTTCCAGCACAATTTATTAAAAAAACTATATTTGCTCAATTATATTGCCTTTGCTTTTTTGTCAAAAATCAGTTGACTATTTTTATGTAGATCTATTTCTGGGCTCTATTCTGAACCATTGATCTCTTTGTCTATTCATTTGCCAATAGTATACTGTCTTAATTACTGTACCTTTATATAATAGTAAGTCTTGAAGTTGGGGAGTGCCAGTCCTCTGACTTCGTTCTTCTCCTTCAATATTAACTATTCTGGGTCTTTTCTCTCTGCATATAAACTTTGGAACCAGCTTGTCAATATCTGCAAAGTAACTTGCTGGAATTTTTATTGGAATTGCATTGAATCTACAGATAAAGTTGAAAAGAACTGACATTTTGACAATATTTGGCTTTCTATCCATGAATATGTGTCATGGATGATGATATGAAATAGAGATATGAAATATCTCTCTACTTATTTAGTTCTTTGATATCTTTCATCAGAGTTTTGCAGTTTTCTTCATATAGACCTTGCACATATTTTTTTAGACTTATACCTAAGTATTTATTTTGGGGAGTTCTAATGTAAATAATAATGTATCTTTAATTTCAAATTCCATGTGTTCAGTGCTCATACATAGGAAAGTGGTTAACTTTTGCAATTAACCTTATATTCTATAACCTTGCTATAATCACAAGTTCCAGGAGTTTTTTTGTCAATTCTTTCAGATGTCCTACATAGATAATCATGTCATCTGCAAACAAAGACAGTTTTATTTATTCCCTGTGAATCTATATTCCTTTTCTTGTCTTATTGAATTAGCTAGGCCATCCAGCACAGTGTTGAAAAGCAGTAGTTAGAGAGGACATCCTTGTCTTGTTCTTTTTTTTTTTTCCTTTT
>VBSM01001562.1:7674358-7699168 GCA_008086735.1 Cheirogaleus medius
AAAAAAAAAAAAAAAAAAAAATTCTATATTACCTAATTTTTATGTAATGAACAAGTACTACTTTATAATCAGTAAAAAGAAATTTTTTTTATTTTTAAATTTGCCTTTGCTGCCAAACTCCTTGAACTAGTGGTCTACCCTGGTTCCCTCTACTTCCTCCCCATCCACTGAATCCGAGCATTGTAATCCGGCTTCCTCCCCGTCATCCAAAGATCTCCAATGGCCTCCCACTTGCCAAGACCAATAACCTCTTTTCAACTCTTGTCCAACTTGACTTCTCTACAGCATTAACACAGCTCCTTAAAATCTTTGAAAATCATTTTTTAAACTATAGAAGTAAGTTACCTACACTACCACGTATCAGAAGCCATCATCTGCAATGCTGCCACCATAACTCAACCAAGGCTATTTTGGTATATTTCCTGCTACTCTTTTTCCTTAACCATATTTTTACATCATTACGGCATGAATGTATATCCAATTTTGGAGTCAACACTTCTTTCTTGAAACTCTTTTTATTTTCACAAAACAATTCTTTCTTGGTTTTTTTTTCATAATTCGCCTTCTAGCAAACTCAAAAACACGAGAAGGGACCATGAATCTGTCTGATTAAATCAGTTCCAGAGAAAGTGGCTGCTACATTAAAGTACAAAATTTTTCCTAAAGTGCTTGTTTAAATGCAGATGCCTGGACCCCAGTCTACTCCCTCACAAAGATCCTATTTCATTAGGCTTTGTTTGGGCTCAAGAGTCTATATTTCCTGCTTTCCGCAGCATGTGGCCCAGAGACCCTACTGAGAAACCTGCTGCACACACACCCTTCAACAGCAACCAACTAACCAACCAGCCAAAAACCGAAAAAAAACCCAAAAAAACCTGAGGAAACCCTAACCAGTGTTTCCTAATTATCAGATTCCCTAGAGGTGGGGTCTGAGTATCTGTATTTTTAAAGTCCTCTACGTGGTTCTGATGAACTGTTAACTTAACTACAACCACACTGTTCTATTTGCATTTCCCTGAACACATGGTTCAAGTCCAAGCTTCAGTTCCTTTGTTTGTGCCTTTCCCTTGGCCTGGATTTCCTGTCCTCCTCATGTTCATGCTTAAAGTCTAGCTCAAAGGTGGTCTCTTCTATAAAACCTTCACAGAGGCTCTCTTCTATCCCATCGATCTTCCTACCCCACTCACAAATTAGAGTTAGTCATTTAAATGTCTATGGCTTCAGGCTGAGCAATGAGCTACAGAAAAGCAAGTATAGTGGCTATATTAGTTATCTATTCCTCAAGAACGAATTATCCCAAACCTATCGGCTTAAAACAACAATAAACATGTATTAACTAATAGCTTCTGTGGCTCAGGAATTCAGAAATAGCTTAGCTGAGTGGTTTAGGCTCAACGTCTCTCATGAAGTTGTAATCAAGAGGTAGGCTAGGGATGCAGTCATCTGAAGGTTTTACCGGAACTGGAAAATCCATTTGCAAGATGGCTCATTCCAATGGCTAGCAAGTTGGTACAAGCTGTTAGCAGATCTTGGTTCCTCTTCTTGTGGATCTCTTCATAGGGCTGCTTGAGTGTCCTCACAACATGGTGGCTGACTTCCTCCAGAGCAAGTAATATAAGAGAGAACGTGATTCAAGCTTCGAAGTCTTTTATAAGGTAGCCTTGAAGATCACACATCATCACTTCTGCAGTATTCTACTGGTCATGCAGGTCAGCCATGATTCAGTGTAGGGGAAGATCATGCAAGGATGTAAATACAGACATGTGCCACATTACGATGTTTTGGTCAACAACGGACCACGTATATGACAGTGGTCCTATAAGATTATAATACCATATTTTTATTATACCTTTTCTATGTTTTGATACAAAAATATTTATCATCGTGTTATAATTGCCTACAATATTCAGTATAGTAACATGCTGTACAGGTTTGTAGCCTATGAGCAACAGGTTGTACGTTACAGCCTAGGTGTGTGGTAGGCTATACCACCTAGGTTTGTGTAAGTACACTCTATGGTGTTTGCACAATGACAAAATCATCTATGGGTGCATTTCTCAGAACATATCCTCATTGTTAAGCAACACATGACTGTATCAGGAGGTGAATCATTTGAGGCCATCCTGGAGGCTGGAATATCTGTTCTTTTTGTCTATCCTTTGCTCCTTCCTCTGTGTGGGAAACACATTTCATGTTGTGCAACTGGTATTAAACCCTCCTCATCTGAGAGGAAAGTAGGTAATCTAAGCATGGCCAATATGAATACTCTATTCCCCTATCCAGAGTGGTCAGTCAAATGGGCATGTGATCAAGTAGGGCCAATCAGAATCTTCCTTGATTTTTGATAAATGGGTTCTTGGAAACAGATAGTTTCTATTCCTCTAATATTATATTTTGAGCTCTGAGAATGATCTAAACTGGAGTTTCTTATAGCTATTTTGTTCAGGTTTATTGGAGAAGGCTATCTTTAGTAAAAGAAAATGAGGCCAGCACACAAAGAGAGGCAAAGATGAGCAGAGGTGAAAAGAGAAAAGGGAATCCTAATGAAATAATCTGAGCCCCTTTGATCCAGTCATGCCTGAAATTTACACCCAGACTTTTCAGTAACATGAGTCAATAAATTTTCTTTTTTGTTTAAGCTCTTTTAAGCTGGGTTACTATCACCTGCAACCAAAACAGCCCCGGCAAATCAGCAAGGTTTGTGTCTTATTCCTCTTGAATTTCCAGCATCGGGTTCAATTCTTAATACTCAATTCAAGTTTGATGAAAGCATGAATTATATTTTTACATAAAAGCAATCAGAAATGTGCAAACATTGGGCATTTTTGTTAAGGAATGGCAACTTGCTAAGTAACTAACAGTTATAAGAACCCTAAAAATCTTAGAACCTCCAAAAGTTTTGAGATCTGGCATCCCCCAAAGCCGTTACGTTAGTCTGCTGTTCTGGGGTCAGTTTCCTATTGTTCTGTGTGATGCGGTTGAGTGAGTCACTCACCGAGATCCCACATATACACAGAGCTGGGCTGAGAAAGCAGGACTGTGGTGATGTGCACCAGATTGCCTCGGTGACAGGGAAATGGGAAGGGGCCCTGCGTGGACCTCCACACACTCGCTTACACAACACATGGACAAAATTCTGTTGCAGGAATTAAAGTGAGCAAATGGGTGGAAAACATCCATAGAATGATGGTCGTGGGCTGGTGGTTTATGTCCCCAGAGAAGAACTTGCAAAGGAAAGATGCAAGATCAGATTTACAGCTGCAGATGAAGAGCTCACCAAATTACTGTGCTAGTAATCGGATTATCCCGCTTCCTGCCCTCACTGAGGGGCTGACAGGAACAGAGATAAACACGAATGCTTTGCTGTGACTTAGATCAGTCACTTCACATGTATGAATGGTGGTTCTAGTATAGGATATTATAGGGAGATATACAAAGAAGTAAATACGAAAAAGAGAGAGGCAAGTTGTCTACCTTTCTCTTTAAAACCTTCAAAAACTCAGCAGCTTTGTTACGTCTAGGAAAACTGTTATACACATCATCAACCAAGTGACAGGTCTTTATTTTTAATTCATCACAGAAGCCTGCTGCCCAAACGATGCCTGACAGGAAAAATCTCTTGTTGGTAAGGCCCTTTTCTGAAGCCAAGGAAAACCTCAGAATTCCTTAGTTTTCCCTGGGGCTCTCATGGCAAATCCAGTTTTCTTTAACCCTATAAACTCCTGTTTTGGCTTCTAGCCAAACTGTTATTTTTCAGAAAGGAAACTACGATATGTAAAGCGGCTACAAGCCTGGATTCCAGAGTCTGGATTCAAATCACTGCTTCCCCACTTATCTGATCTCTGTGACCAAAATCACATTTTGTGCCTCAGTTTCCTCATCAGTAAGTTGGGGATAGTAGTATGATAATAGTTCCTCTTTGTAGAGTTGTGGCTTAGAACAGTTCCTGGCACATAGTAAGCCCATATAATTTTTATATTATTATTTAGACAAAACCACATTTCTCTCTAAGACTCTTCCTCAAATCTTTGTCGTTGTAGTTAGATTTGGTTTCTATTTGGCTGTCATCTTTTTTTTTTCTTTTCCATTAAATACATCTCGTGGTAACTATTTGTGGACCAAATGTTGTTAACTGGCTCAGGTCAATTTGGTGGTCCACAAGCATCCGTTTCTTGGTGGGGCCACTGCCAATGGGAGTCATTAGAGCCTGGGCCTTCTGTCTGTCCCTGCCCAGGGCCACTGGGTGCTGAGGTCCATGAAAGTTAGTCTCAGACCTGCCGGCAAACAAGCCCATGAGTCAGACAAATCATCCTTGTAAACTCTGTGAGCTCCAGGCTCTCTGGCCCGAAACTTGCGTGAAATATTCAGTTGAACCAGACGCCACAATGTCTGGTCCCGTGGATCAGGTGACTGACTACTGCATTAAGTAGCAGGCACAGACTAAACAAATGCCCAGGCCTACAGCGCCATTCTGGGCTCACCCCAAACTTATACTCCATTCATTTAAGGATGAGGTACCTATGCAGTACACATACCTCAAAAATCATGCATTGTATCATTAAAAAGTTGTCTAACATCTCTTATGCTAATTAACAAATTCTCTAGTGTCGATTCAGAAAGGAATAGTTGAAGAAGCTGCCGTAGCCATAGATTCTAAGTCCAAAGTCCTGATTAAGGCCCTTAAATGCTAACAAACTGCCCCCTGGAGTGTGTATTCCCCATTAGACTACTTCAAATGTTAATTAACAACTCCTAGGGTGAATATTAAAACTAACTTTTAAAGCACACACATATATCTTGCTATCTAGGCTGAAATATTTAAATGATGGCAATAATTGTCTAATGTCAGTAAAACTCTCAAACTACAATTTGATTTTTTTCTTTTTTTAGGTGGCAGCCTACCTATTGACTCTGATCTTTAAACACATTCATAGGTTCCTCATTAAAAGCGAATAATTAAAATAACATCAGCTGATACAATGCTCTGTTTGCAAGGAACCTTTACAGCTCTTGATTTTATAATCCGTGAAAAATGTGTTTTCAGATGCGTGGGTGGGTTGGAAGTGATTCTACATGTGACTCAGGCACAGCAGAGGTGACACTTAACTAGAGCACTTTAATACAGGATTATCAGTGAGAAATGGTCCCCCAAAAAACAGATTTTTGATGAAGCAAGTGGAATGCTAGAATTTAAATATCAATATATTAACCAGGTAATCTTTTTAATTTTTGCTAGTTATAGCAAATAAATCTTTGGTTTATGGTGCAAAAGCTGTGTAGCCAATGCTAAACTGGAGTTCGCAGGCTTGTTTATTTAGGACACACGTCACCCCTTTTGCTTTTGAAATTGAACTAAAAGTAGGTCACAGTAGGCAAAATATTAGAAGAAAATATAGATACTTATTTTTAGCATCCTTGATGGTACATAAGTTTGGCTCTCGTTAATTGCAAGGAGAATAGCAAGAGGGCGCGGATTTTTTTGCAGGGTGAGGCAGAAAAGGCAGAAGGGGAGAAAGATTCTGAAGGGTCATTGTCAAAGACAGGCTCTGTCTGGTTTGAAGTGGATGGTGTATCACTCAAAATCTGAACCCAGATTTTTTTATTTTGTTTTTTGTTATTGTATCGTTAAGGGAAATGAAGAAACCCTATTATTATTGAGGAGTAGCAATTCACTGTGGTGTAAGCATGAAACTGTTGAACTGCTCCCAGCTTCCTCTCATGGAATCCCTGCTTTGCTCTGGGCAGTGGGCTCCTTTGATCTCTAAATGATGTCTCCCATACTTTTCCAGTCCCATTTCTAATGCTCAGTCTCTTTCATTTTTAAACTTCAAACTCAAAAACAGAACGCCGATGTCAGAAGATTCAGAGCTGTCTCCTTCCCCCGCCCCGCCGTCCCAGCACAAGGCAGTCCAGCGGGAGTGGGGGTGGGGGATGTGTCTGCTCTCACGTGCCCATCTTCTCCTCCTTTCTCAAAGAGGACCAGCCCGGATTTGGAAGATGGAATGAGAGGCAGAGGCTCTTCATTGGTTCCTTTAGATGATGGGTTCTCCCACTGAGATTGCTGTTGCATCTCTACCTCTCACAGACCTTCTTCCCCCTCTGTAGCTGACCCTGTGGCTGCTCCCTGGCTCCCTAGGGTCACATGTCCTGGCACAGTCCCCTGACATGAGACTGCTGGCTCAGGCCCAGCTTCTTCCAGGCTGTCTCCCTACCCAAGTGATCTCCCGTCCAACACTCTCTTGGATGTGCTACTGGCAGGATGGCTCAAGCCATGCTACCCTGCCTCCTTCACTTACATTAGAAACCCTAACCTTGCAGTGCAAGTGGTGGAAATACAGTCTGGAGCCTCATTAAGAATGAATTAGAGCACTTTGTAGGAGACAAGGGAAACAACAGAAAACAATCTATATCATTAACTCAAAAGCAATGCGCCATTCCTGAAAACACTGCAATTCTATGCTGGGGCATGGAGTGGATAAAGCAAGCTCCCAATCCGTCTCCCAATATTAATATTGTAAATATTGTAAATATTAATTGAGTGCCCTGTACATAGTTAAGAAACACATTAGATGCTTTAACTAATCAGAACAGATACTAACTACATTTGTTTTTAGCCAATATGCAGAGAATTTTGCTTAACCACTTTGGTACGGCGCTCACCGGCCTCGAAACCTTGCCCACAGCCGGCACTCAGAATCCGCACGATAGTTTGTGCTGTGCGTTGACGAGGAATCCGTTTTGCTCTTGTGTGATGAGGAAAGCTTTAAAGCACTGAAAGCTTGTTTTACTTTACAGGCAGCTTTAGGAAAATAACTATAATAACTCCTACTAAGGACTTGTTAAAAGGTCACCGATTCATAGTAACTTATTAGCTGTACGTACACACTGCAACTGCAGAGATAAAAGCTGTAAAAGTAAAAGCTTTTGGCTGTCAGCTAAAGTCAACCTCGGCTGTGCGCCTTCATATCACGGCTGTCGGCTAAAGTCGACGCTCGCGTTCATCTGTGGCTGTCGACTATAGTCCACGCTGGTACCGAAGTGGTTAAGCCACACCCTTCCCATTTCACACTTGAGGTAGAGGCTGAGAACTCCTCAGTGCCCTACACCTCTCCCATGCTCTCGACTTTCTCTGATGTTTTTCTGACCTGATATAACACTCCCAAGAAATTATCTTTCTCCCTGAAAATAATCAATTTCAAAGTCTTCTCCCTGAGGCCTGACCCACATACCTCCTTTGTGTATGCATACCCACCCATTGGTCAGTTCCATCCTCCAGCCCCTGTATTTTCTGTACCCCTTTGAAAGTCAAGGGGCAACTCTGGGACTCAAGAAACCATTTTTTAAAAAACTTTTTATTACTGAAATTTCCAAACATCAACAGATGTTGAAGTAGACAGAATCGTATGATAAACTGGCATGACCCTACCACCCAGCTCCACAGTTACCAACTCACGGCCAATCTGGTTTCCTCTATCTCCCCCTTTCCTCCGTAACATATATCCAAAATATAAGAACTCCTTTTCATTTTTAAACATAACTGCAACACCATCAAAACACCTAAAAAATGAAATAGCAATTTCTTAATTATCATTAAATATCCAGTACATATTCACATTTCTCCAGCGGTCTCATAAAGTCAGGATCCTATGGGTTTTTACGTTGTATTTGAAACATTACTTGTAAGAATCAGAGTACATTATGTTATGCCGTGATCGCAGACAACTCCAGAATCGGAGCAACACGTTTTTATTTCCTGCTCACATGAGTTTCCATTGTGAGTCAGCTCCACATCCTCTTTACTTCTGGCCACAGGCAAAAGAAATGGTCCCTGTTTGGGAGATGCCCACTTCCTGGCAGATGGAAATGAGGAATGGTTAAAACACACAATGACTTTTAAAGCTTCTGTTCAGAACTAGCAGCCATCACATCTGCTCACATTTCACTGGTCACAGCAAATTACATGGCCAAAGCTGATGTCAGTGGAGAGAAGGGAAGTATAATTCTCCCATGGGAGAGGGCAGCCATGATTGGGAATGACGCAACCTATCATATTTTTTTAAATCTCTTTTAATTCATAGTTAATTCATAGTTTAATTCATAGGTTTTTCCTTCTCATCTTTTTTTCCCTTCAATTTATTAGTTGAAGAAATTGGGACATTTGTGCTGCAGAATTTCTTATATTCTGGATTTTGTTGATTACACCCCTGTGGTGTGTTTGTTTAACATGTTCCTCTGTCACCTCTACTTCTAAACTTGTAATTAAATCTACATGCATAATTAGATTCAGGAAAAAATGAGGGCCTAAATGGAACCAACTAGATCTTTATTGTGCCCTGTGAAGTCATTCAAACATTCAAATTTTTGGCAAGGATACTTTCTAAGTGGTCACATGTGTTGCATCAGTTGTCTCTTGCTGTGTAGTAAATCATCCCAAAACTTGGTGGCTTAAAACACAAATAATCGTGTCTTATCTCATGGTTTCTGTGAGTTGGGGGCAGGGATGGCTTGTCTCTACTTTATGATTTCTGAGTTCTTAGCTGAAAAACCTAACAGAAATCATCTGAAAGACAGAATCATCTGGGGACAGAAATCATCTGAAGGCTTGACTGAGACTGAGGGTTCTACATCCAAGTGGCTCGCTCACTTTGTTAGCAAGCTGGTATTGGTAAGTTGGTTCTTTTCCAAGTTGCTTGTTCACAGGGCTGCTTGAGCACTCTCACAACATGACTGACTTCCCCCCAGTGATTAATCCAAAAGACTAACGCTGAATCCACAATGTCTTTCATGACCTGGTTTGGGAATTCATCCACTGACACTTCTATTGGTCACAAAACCAGCCCTTTTCCAGTGTGGGAATAGTCTACACAAAGGCATGAATAACACGAGAGGAGGTTGATTGGGGGCCATTTTGGAGACTGACTACTACATACATTAAGTGGTTTTTGATATTAAACAAAAAAAAGAAGGGAAAATCTATGAATCTATGTCATGTTCTGTGGGGCAATGGCTTCCAGCATTTAGATACCATGGTCCAGTAGAATTTCAAGGGAAACACTTAGAAGTTCCTTAATGGAACTGCTGGATCTTTATTTGGCCATGTAAAAATAGTACTGTTAATTCTACCATCATTATTTTTTTGTTTTTTAAAAAAACCTTTTTCATACATAAGTACATTATCTGAGAATGAAGAATCCTTATTTCAGACATGGAGCAAGAAAAATTCTTCTAAACTGCTGGTGAGAATGTACATGGGGAATCCACTTGGAAAACATTCTATAGTCAAGTTGAGGATTTACATATTCTATCACCCAACACTTCTTTCTATTTTTTTTTTTAATAGAGATGGGAGTCTCACTGCATTGGCCAGGGTGGTCTCAACTCCTGGGTTCAAGCAATCTTCCTGCCTCAGCCTCCTGAGTAGAATATTTTTGATCCACAGTTGGTTGAACCCATGGGTGCAGAATGTGCAGATGTGGAGGGCCAACAGTATATTCATACTGTGTGATTCCATTTGTACAAAGTCTCCGAACAAGCAAATACAGGCATACCTCATTTTATTATGCTTTACTTTATTGCACTTCAAAGATGCTGTGTTTTTTACAAATTGAAGGATTTTGGCAACCCTGCATAGAGCAAGTCTATTGGTTTCATTTTTCCAACAGCATGTGCTCACTTCCTATCTCTGTTACATTTCATTAATTATCATAATATTTCAAACTGTTCCATCATTATTATATCTTAGGGTGACCTGTGATTAGCAATCTTTGATGTTACTATTGTAATTGTTTTACGGGTGGATCCATAGAGAACAGCAAACAATCAATAAGTGTTGTATGTGTTCTAACTGCTCCACTGAGGCCTCCCAATTCCCTGATACACAACAATATTGAAATTAGGCCAATTAATAACCCTACATGGCCTCTAAGTGTTCAAGTGAAAGGAAGAGTCACACATCTCTCACCTTAAATCAAAAGCTAGAAATGATTAACCAAAGACAGGCTGAAAGCTAAGCCTCTTATGCTGAACAGTTAGCTAAGCTGTGAATGAAAAGGAAAAGTTCTTGAAGGAAATGAAAAATGCTACTTCAATGAACACATGAATGATAAAAAAGTGAAACAAGCCTATTGCTAAAATGGAGAAAGTTTTAGTGGTCTGGATAGAAGATCAAACCAGCCACAATATTCCCTTAAACCAAAGCCTAATCCAGAGCAAAGACCTCTCTTCAATTATATGAAGGCTAACTGAGGTGAGGTAGCTGCAGAAGAAAAATTTGAAGCTAGCAGAGGTTGGTTCAAGGGGAAAGAAGCCATCTCCATAACATAAAAGTGCAAGGCGAAGCAGCAAATGTTGATGTAGAAGCTGCAGCAAGTTATCCAGAAGACCTAGCTAAGATCATTAATGAAAGGGACTATAAATGTTCAATGTAGACAGACAACCTTATATTGGAAGAAGATGCTGTCTAGGCCTTTCATAGCTAGAGAGGAGAAGTCAATGCCTGGCTTCAAAACTTCAAAGGACAGGCTGACTATTGCAGCTGGTGGCTTTAAGTTGAAGTCAATGCTCATTTACCATTCTCAAAATCCTAGGGCCCTTAAGAATTATGCTAAATCTACTCTGCTTGTGCTCTATAAATGGAATAACAAAGCATGGATGACAGCACATCTGTGTATAGCATGGTTTACTGAATATTTTAAGCCCATTTAGACCTGCTGCTCAGAAAAAAAATAAATTTCTTTCAAAATATTATTGTTCATTAACAATGCACCTGGTCACCCAAGAGCTCTGGCAGAGATATAAAAGGAGATAACTGTTGTTTTCATGCCTGCTAACACAACATCCATTCTGCAGCCCATGGATTAAGGAGTCATTTCAACTTTCAAGTCTTATTAGGAAATACATTTTGTAAGGTTATTGCTGCCATAGACAGTGATTCCTCTGATGGATCTGGGAAAAGTAAGTTGAAAACCTTTTGAAAAGGATCCACCATTCTAGATGCCACTAAGAACATTCATGATTCGTGGGAAGAGGTCAAAATATCACCATTAACAGGAGTTTGAAAGAAGTTAATTCCAACCTTTGTGGACGACTTTGAGGGGTTCAAGACTCCAGTGGAGGAAATCACTGCAGATGTGGTGGAAATAGCAACAGAACTAGAATTAGAAGTTAAGCTTGAAGATGTGACTGAATTGCTGCAATCTCATGATGAAACTTAAACAGCGAGTAGTTGCTCTTATGGATGAACAAAGAAAGTGGTTTCTTGAGATGGAGTCTACCCCTGGTGAAAATGCTGTGAACATTGTTGAAATGACAACAAAGCATTTAGAGTATTATTATACATAAGCTTAGTTGATAAAGCAGTGGAAGGGTTTGAAAGGATTGACTCCAATTGTGAAAGGAGTTCTACTGTGGATAAAATGCTATCAAACAGCGTTGCACTACCAAGAAATCTTTCGTGAAAGGAAGAGTAAATTGATGTAGCAAACTTCACTGTTGTCTTATTTTGAGGAATTGCCACAGCCACCCCAACCTTCATCAGCCACCACCCTGATCAGCCTGCAGCCATCATCATAAAGGCAAGACCCTCCGCCAGTAAAAAGATTGCAACTCACTGAAGGCTCAGATGATCGTTAGCATTTTTCAGCAATATAGTATTTTTTAATTAAGGTATGTACTTTGTTTTTTAGACATACTGCTATTGCATACTGCATAGATTACAGTATAGTATAAACATTACTTTTATGTGCATAGGGAAACCAAAAAATTCATGTGATTGTTTTTTATTTTATTGAGATATTCACTTTATTGTGGTGGTCTGGCACCAAACCTGCAATGTCTCTGAGGTATGCTAGTTTAAAGTAGTCTGCTTTGGTATACTTTTTTTTTTTTTTAAGAGATGGGGGGGGGTCTCACTATGTTGTCCAGGATGGACTCAAATTCCTGGGCTCAAGCAATTCCTCCTGCCTCAGCCTCCAGAGTTGTTAGGAATACAGGCATGTGCCACCGTGCCTGGTGGGATGCACTTTTTCAGATGAAAAGAGTTAAACAGAAAAGCAAGCAAGTAATTATTAGAAAGCTCAGGCCGTAGTTACCTTTGGCAGAGGAGGGTTTTCTGATTGTGAAGGCACACAGGTAGGGACTGCTGGGGTGTGGACAATGTTTTATTTATTGACCTTAGTGGTAGTTACACAGATACCTATTAAACCGCACGTTATTTTTTTTTCTGTTTATGCGCTATACTTTACAATAAAAGGAGGTTTTAAAAAGGAAAAACATTAGTTTTTTTAATTAAAAATTTTAGCAAGGAAAACTTTTTTAAAAAGACCATCTGGGGGGAGGGATGGGGAAGGAGAGGAAAATAAAAAAAGACCATCTGTTCTTTCTCAGCTCCATCACCTCTCTCCTGCCTCTGTCCTCCTGCGGCATATCAGGGTCTCAGCAGGACCTCTGCTGGCTCCGCCACTTGCGCTTTCCCAGTGAAACTCACATGTCCCTGACTCAGTGGAGCAGGAGTGGATGCATGTGGTCACACATGTGCACACACAGATGCCTGGAGCTTCCCTCCCCACGCTTCCGGAAGAGGAAGTACCTTCCCTCCTCTCCCAGAATTGGTGAGAAGAGGGAACAGCCTCTCTTCAAGAATTCTGTGGCTTCAGCCTCCCTCGAAAGGGCCCCCACTTCTTGCTGCCAGGTCTCCAGACATATAGAACAGTGGACTTGCTGGCATCTCTGACTGGCAGTCTCAGAAATGCCACCGGCAGCCCCAGTGCCTGGCAGGGCCTAGACTAAGCTGGACTAAGAAAGAGTGATGCTTAGTGCTTTAGTTCCCAGAAGTGTCCTTACTAGCTCTTTTTTTTGAGAAAGGGTCTAGCTACATTGTCCAGGCTGAACTCAAACTCCTGGCTCAAAGGATCCTATCACCTTGGCCTCCCCAGGAGCTGGGACTACAGGAGCGCACCGGCATGCCTGGCTAATAACTTATTTTGGTACTGGACACTTAACAGCATCCTGTTACCCTGTTGTTGGTGGAGCACATAATAGATGCTCCTGGAACTTTGCCAATTATCTTACATACATTATGCAGTGTTTTATAATTAATTCACAGTATTTTACTTTGTTCTCACAGTAATTCAATGAAATAGATGGGAGGTAGCTAATTATTTCCACTTTCCACTGAGGCTTCTCAGGTTGAGTGTCCTGCTTAAATCTCTGTAAAGAGGCTGGCCACACCTTTGAATGCCTCCTGCAGCCACAGTCTCTTGATGGTATCTCCTGACCCACTCCCTACTGAAAGGCTGGGTTTGCCAGAGGCAGTAATCTGACTCAAGGGCAACCAAGCTATAAGGCGGAGATATATGGGGTGGCCTGGAGCAAAATCTCTGCTCAAACAGGAATAGGGTGATTAGTGAGATAATTATATTAGCTTAGAAATACTTTGTGGTAATACAGGAAGGATGTCGGTATTAATAGGAAAAGCTAAAAGACACCAGATGAGAAGGTCCTTGTCTTAGTCTGCTGTGCGTTGCTGCAACTAAATACCATAGACTGGGTAATTTTTAAAGAAAAGAAATTTATTTCTTACAATTCTGGAGGCTGGGAAGTCCAAGGTTGAGGGGCCCACATGTGGTGAGGGTCTTCCTGCTGTATCACCCATGGTAAAGGGAGAAGGGCAAGAGGGCACAAGACGGCAAGAGAGGAAGGGGGCTAAACTTATCCTGTTATCGAGAGTTCACTCCGGAGATAACTAACCCAGGAAGGTCCCACCTCTCAGTACTGTTGGATTGGGGATTAAGTTTCCAATGCATGAACTTTGGGGACACAATCAAACCATAACAGTCATGCACAGATACTGTAAGGTATTAAGAATCATCAATAAACAGGGAGTATGAGTAAGAGTAAGGTAACTGTGAATAGAAAACACATGTCTATTGTGTACAAATAGAAAGTGAGGTATTCAAATATCCTTGGCAGGAACACTGGAAGTAGAGGTCTCTGGAGACAAATCCCCATGACAGTGGAGGGCACCAGCCCCTGCTGCCAAGTGGGCTTAATCCAGACTCCAATTCAGTCTCCTCTCATTTCTTTTAAAGTTTGAGCAGATGACCAGACCCTAAGGACAGTGATCAAGGAAGACTGAGCCTAAAGGCAATGAATACTATATCTTATCTGATTACAAGAGTAAAGCCTTTTGCTCCCAAAGTACTGATAGAAAAGTAGCATAGAGAATATAAGAAAGTTACAGAATGAATCCAGAAGGGCTATCATCTGATTAACAGGATAGAGAGAGTTGAGGAAGGAGGAGGAGGAGAAGAAGAAGGGGGAGGGAGGAAGAGGGAGGAGGAGGAGGAAGAATGGAGTGGGGGAAATTATAAAGGAAATTATGGAAGAAAAATGTCCACAAATAGTTGAAGTGGGTAAGGTCCATCCGAGTGCTCAGTGCAACAAATGAAACAAACAAACGAACAACACCACAGAAAAAGCCATGGCATATTTTCATATAATCCCAGAACACCAGAGAAAAAGAGAAGACCCTAAAAGTTTCAAGAAAGAGAAAACAGGTGGTGCACAAAGGAATAGGTAGAATGACACTGGATTTTTCTCACTCATTTTCTAAGAGTTTTGTAAAAACAATTATAAATATATATAAAGCATATATATGTAATATGTACACATACATATGTACATCATATATATTTATAAGTCCATAGAAAAAGGTCTAGAAAGTTACCCACCAATATATTAAAAGTGGCTACCTTTAAAGAATAGGAGCACTATGGTGGTTTTAAACTATGTCCACAAGCACTTCAGCACTACTCTCTCCAAAAGGTGGGGCCCAATCTCCCTCCCGCTGAGTGTGGGCTGGACTGAGTGTACATGTGTGATTTTGGAGATTAGGTCACAAGAGACATTCGGCCTTTTCCTTGCTCTATATTTCGGATCACTCATTCTGGGGAGAGGTAACTTCCCTGTTATGAAGACAACTAAGCAGCACTGTTGGGAAGTCCATGTGGTGAAGAAGTGAGGCCTCCTGCCAACAACCAGCACTCGCTAGCCACTTGTGTGAGTGAGTCTCTTGGCAGAGGAGCCTCCAGCCCCAGTCGAGCCTTCAGATGATCACTCTCCCTGCAGGCATCATCACTGCAATCTGTGAGAGACCCTGTGCCAAGAACCACCCAGCTAAGCCACTCTGGATTCCTGACCCACAGAAACTGTGTGAGATAATAAATGTTTATTCTTGTTTTAAGCTATTACGTTTTGGGGATTTGTTATGTGGCAATAGGTAACTAAAATAAGTATAAACAGGAGAAAGGAAGGGAAGAATATTTTACTTTTCATATTTTTATATTCCTCTTTATTATTTGCATTTTTATAATTAGTATCTGTAATTTTTAAATTAAAATTTAAGTTAAAAAAAAGGGAAAGGCAAAATTTAAGGAAAAATATTAACTCATTTGCTGAACCTAGAAAGAATAATACATATTTCAAAAAATATGTAAGAAACTCTTTCAATAAGTAGGGCCAGGCCTGGTGGCTCACACCTGTAATCCTAGCACTCTGGGAGGCTGCGGTGGGAGGATTGATTGAGGTCAGGAGTTCAAGACCAGCCTGAGCAAGAGTGAGAACCAATCTCTACTAAAAAATAAAAAAATTATCTGGGTGTGGTGGCATACACCTGTAGTCCCAGCTACTCAGAAGGCTGAGGCAGGAGGATCACTGGACCCCAGGAGTTTGAGGTTATAGTGAGCTATGATCACACCACTGTACTCTAGCTGGGGTGACAGAGCAACAATGTCTCAAAAAAACAAACCAACAAACAACAAACCTAGTGCTGGGCACGGTGACTCATGCCTGTAATCCCAGCACTTTGGTAGGATGAGACAGGAGAATTGCTTGAAGCCAGGTGTTCAAGACCAGCCTGGGCAACATGGTGAGACTCCTTCTCTACAAAATATATATTTTTTAAATTAGCTGGATGTTGTGGCACATGCCTGTAGTCCCAGCTACTCAGGGGGCTGAGGCAGGAGGATTACTTGAGCCTGGGCATTTAAGATTTCAATGAACTATGATCACACCACTGCACTCCAGCCTGGATGACACAGAAAGATTGTGTCTCTAAAAACAAACAAACAAATAAATAAATAAAAGAAATTTTTTCAATAACTGATAGTGATGACTGTATGTATAAGGGAACAGACAAAAAATATATAAAATATCTGTTCCTGGTGATATAAAACATAAGGCATTGCCAATCATCCATCATTATTATGTTTTTCTGACTGAATATTACCTAGTCATCCCTGATTTGCAGAGGAAGAGACCACCAAACAGCATTTCTCTCTGTTGCATAGAAGTTTATGTTTGTGTTAACAAGGGACAAAGAACCCCTTTCTGATGTTTTTCGTTAGAGAACCAGTACTTGAACTTGGCAGTATTGATTAATGTAATGCCACTAGTTAAGACACCAGTTAAAGAAGTTAAATAAGCATTTAAGGTCTGCTTCTTTCTCATCACCTGTATAACCTTCCTCTGGGTTACACCTATTAGAACTTCAGTATTTGTCTTTTGCTCACATCATTTCTTCTCTTCTACCCAATTATTTTATGTCTGTGCTCCTTGGGCAAACCCAACAAATCGGTCTAGCCAGGTTGCAGAGTAAGGACTTCCTAGAAAAATAGCATTGGCTTAATGACTTCCCCTGTTCATAGTTACATTTAATTCCTGTTTGAGCTAATGGTACCAGGGGACTGATGTCTGCATCCTGTAGCAAATATTCCCATCGTTTCTTTCTCTCCACTTAAAAACATTCTTTAGCTCTTACTAAAGTTAAGAGCCCCAGAGTTCTTTGAGTGAGTATTGTATGTGCTATTATATGGATTTTATCCATGTACCAGATTTTGTTTAAAGTGTATGTTAATCTTGCCTGTTATATAAACTAAGCATCTGTAATTTTCCATATGTAATGATACCATCAAGGGAGGAAGGAGTGTAAGACAAGGGGAAAAATCATTATAAAGAGAATGTTGGAAGTGTATATTCAGGGAAACTTGAACCTATGCTCCCAGGAATATAAATATTAAAAAAGAAAAGAAAAAGAATGTTAGGCTAAGACAAAGGCACTTAGACCTAGACCAACTGTCTGAAAAGTTAAAGCCATTGGTCTCCTTGAATTACATCGTTAACCCAAGTTGGGGTGTTCAGGGCCCTTCTAGTCATGGTCATTGCAGCTAACCACCCAAGTAGCATAATAACTGCTGTCAACCTGTCCTTGTTCATTTTTAGCACCCAGGCTTAATTAGCCTTCAGAAAGGAACTTGACACTTCTTTGACACACTTAAAATGTGTTGGTAAAACAATTCTCCCCAACATCCTCCCCTGGTCCCCTTTGCTAACATGAAGTGTCCACCGTAACTTTCCCAGAAGCAAGTCAAGCTCCACGCAGCTTTGACTGTGGAAAGCAGGGCTTTTGGGTACTGCCTGTTTTATGGTCTCATTTGAATTGTAGTGGGTAAATAGGGTGAGATAAAGTCCAAATAAACTGTCTCTGAAATCCCCATGCTTGTGTGGATTTCTTTGGCCCTTTGATGTCTGTTTTGTTTCTCTGTTGGAATGTTTCAAATATGCACTTAAGTCACCCATAGAAAAAGCTGCTAATGTAAATAGACGTGTGCTTAGAATGGGCTGTCATCTTAACCTTCCCAGAGATGCAAAACCCATAAAAACACAAAGGGTCAATTGGAATTACCTTTTCTGTTTCTTTTAAATATGAGAGGTTGTAGAGTTCAGATTGCCTTTTCCTTCTCGTCTCTTTATTTATTCAGGTGACTTAAATTTTGGCTATTATACGAGGGGTTGACCCTCAACTTTAGGACATTCCTCTTAAAATTAAGTTTTGACTTCCACGCCTAACTGATTACAAGTACTTTTTGAGTCTTTGATACTTTATCTTCACAGTGATTTTCAATTTTAAGAAATCTGTAGGAACACAGAAGTGTGTTATCACAAGTACTTCTTGAACTCGTGTTGTAAATGCTGTTTTCAAGTTTTAAAAAATTTTATCATAAAAGTTTCATAAAAGAAAAAAATTGAGAAGAAAAGAAAAAAATCATCCACAATCTATAACTCACACACAAATGACACTAAAATAGACCTAATCAGAAATGAGATGGGGCATGGACCCTTCCAAGCACAATTGAGTTGGTATGTTGAAGGTAGTGTGCACTAGAACCAATTATACTGCAAAATTTAGCAGACTGCCTTTTATATGTAACATTATATCACAAGTATTTTTAGGTACAGTGTTCATAAATGACAGAATTATACTCCTTCAGGTTTATAATTTTTTTTAATAATACACGTAGAGAAATCAAAATCTGGCTATAATGTATCAACGTCTCTAACTTTGGTTGAATACTTAAGGCCTTACCATTAACTAGGTGGTAGAAGTAAGTCACAGTGTAAAAACTACTTTCAAAGCTCATCTTTTCCTTGCTAAAAATTACACCTCTTGTAGAAGTAGGTCAGTGGTGTGCAACCATGCTCTGTTGGAGACTTCTAGAGAGAATCAGTCACTCTGGCATGCTTGAGTGCATACTTCACTTTGAAATGTGAATCCCTGTCAAAATTAGTATATTCAGAGCAATAATAAAAATAATAATAATGTTTCTCGTGAACTTCTCAAAATTATCAACACTCCTTAGAAATGAAGGATGAGAATTATATAATAGTACAGAGAGCCCTTTAAAGCACTTACGTATCACCCTGGGTGACAGGAGACACTTTGAAGCACTCACTCGAAGGTTTCTGAGGAACAGAAATAGCGCACCCTGCCTCTCGGCTTTATGGTACTGTCTGACTCACGTGGCATCCCTAGTACCTCCTTCTCCACAATCTCACTGCAGTCATCTTTGTTTCTGGTCTTGTGGGGACCAGTTTTGAATCCTTGGGCAGGTTGGTTCAGTTGGTCATCTCACTACACCAGGGAGGCCAAGGAAGTATGACCTCATCAGTGGCCATAGTTTGGCTTTGTGAAGAGAGGTCTTTCTTACAATAACCGCTTTCCTCCACTCTTTATTTTCCTTCTCCTTCCCACCCTCCATGGTTGTCAGTTTTTGAGCAGTTCAACATGTTACGCTAGGAGGCCAGAGGAATCATGGAAGAAACATCGATTTTGGAATCAGATGAAACTGAAATCAAGTCTACGTATTAGATGGGACTCCTGGACAAATTACGTGACCTGCCTAAGTCTCAGATTTCTCATCTGAAAATTGGAGTTAAATGATATCAAAATTTGTTGTGAGAATTAGATAAGTGATATGACACACAGCTGGCACATAAATAGGCACTCAGTATTGCCATTTCTCTGATTGGTGCGATTTGCCAACACTTTCCGGTGCTACCCTTCCCGGGACATGGTAGAATTGCACTTCCTGGGCCACTTTTGGTTACTTGGGGCCATCGGACTGATTCCAGCTAATGAGTTGTGGGCAAAAGCAACACACGCCTCAAACTCCAGAGCAAGACCCTTTTTTCTTTTTGATATGGTGACTAGCAATGTTCAATGACGGCTACTCCCTCAGCTTGGGTTCCATGGCAATAATGAGGAGCCTGCCCCTGCTGACCCATGAAGGACTAGTGGAATGAACAAGAAACAAATCTTATTTTCAGCCACTGAGATTTTGATGGTATTATTCCTGCAGCATAATCCAACCTGTCCTGTTGCTTCTGTTGCTCTCCTCTACTTGGGCAACCAAGTATAAAAACTGAGTAAAAAGGAACATCATTTAATCAGTGGTTTGGGGAGATGTCTGATAGGTTCTCTGATTTCACTCTGGTCATATGGTGAAGTCATATTTTCCAGACTGAAGCTGGAAATAGCTTTGCTGGCGTTGGAGATAGATCCATGTTTCACTCTAAGTAGAGTAGCTTGGGGAAGCAGAGATGTGAGGGCAAGCTATTTATGCTGTCATATACTGACCCTTGGGAAAATCTGGAGAAATCTTCTAGGGCTATCACGTGTTTCAGATTTCCTCTTAGGTGAATTGACAACATTCTATTCCCCCCATCTCCATCACCAGTCTTACTCAGAAAGCATTAAAATGCTCTGAGTACCAAAGAAACTAATCTATTCTATTCATAAATAAAAATAAAGAAAGCATCTCTTGGAAATGAACATTTCTTTCCCCCAAATAAAATTTAATTTTGAAAAACAATCCCTTTAGTTAAAATATTTAAATTTTCTATACCTACCCCCCTCATAAATCTACTAGATGTATCAATAAAAATATCTCCTTAGAAGGCCTTATAACCTAACAGCAATAAAACACTACACTAGAATGTCAAACTCTATTTTAACAAATCTTATTACTACTAGTGTCTCTGAGTAATGTTTACCAGCCCTAGTTGATAACTGATAACTTTATGCAATTTTGCCATAGCTAAATTCCAGAACAATAATAGTGCTTAGTGCAGTGACAGCTGATTTATAATCATGATACTTTATTTTAAAAAAAGGTAACTTTTATTAAGGTGTTATTATTGGCAGGCAGTGTGCTGAGTGCTTAGATCAGGATTGCATTCAAGTGTAGATAACAGAACCCCAACCACAGCGGCTTACACAAATGGAGTTCATTTTTCTCATATAATAAGAAATCTAGAGATAGGTAGCCCACTATGGAGACAGCTGCTGGAGAAAGTCATTAGGGACCCAGGTTCCTCCCAGCTTCCTGCTCCACCATTCTTAGCATGTAGCTTTTGTCCTCTTGGTTGCGAAATGGCTGCTTTTCTTCCAGGTTTCCCCATTCCAGGCGGAATGAAAAGGGAAGGGCAAAGAGCTGGGTCAGTCCCTTTTTCATCAGAATCTGCCACTTTCCTGGAAACCTCTCCCTGTAGAATCATATGATCACGATAGCTGTAAGGGAGTCTACAGGTGGGAGTACTTTAGCTGGGCACATTGCCACCCCAAACAAAATCATATTTCTGTTAATAAAAAAGGAGGGTAGAATGTATCTTGGATAGAGAACTAGTAATATCCTCCATTGAGCTTTAAGTGCATTCTCAGATCTTTACATCAAAATTATGAAATACTTCCCCCCCCCCATTTTATACAGTAAGAAACTGAGACATAGAGGGCTTAAATAACTTACCTAGATGACAGGTGGCAAAAATGGAATTTGAAGCTAGGCATCCTTTGGAAGATGATTCTCAAGTAATCACAAAAGGCAAAACTCCGAAGTTGGTCAATTTTGGAGATTGGTTCTGGGTGCAGACAAAGTCTCTTGGGCAATCTGCCAGCAGGTCCCTATAGGAGACAGTAATGGTGTCATACATTCCCTGCTGTAGCCAAATACTCCCAGACTCCAGACAGTCCTAAGGCAGCTGTGACAAGCATCTGTATTAGCTTGTTAGTGAGGCAGAGTTCATGAGTCCAAACAACTTGGCACATCAATGGTTCTCAGCCAGACAGTGGGTTGGGGGAGGGTGAGTCAAAGGTGTGGCCTTTCTGCCCTCTGGGCTTAGGGCACATGTTTCGCACATGGTATAAGACACTTCAGGTTCAAGGACAGAACAATAAATATTTACAAAAATTTAAATAGTCATTAAAATGCGAGGTTTTTTAATACTCACCCTGTTATCTTTATTCATTGTTTTAGTTAACTTTAATAGCTCCTGGCCTTTAGTAAAATACATGAAGTATAGCAACAAGAAGAAAGGCTCCGCTCAGGGAAAGAGAGCAGAGGCTGGGAGCCAGCCAGTGTTCTCAGGTTGTAAAATAAAATCTCTAGACCAATCGGACACTGGCCTCAGGCCATGGCAGTGATTAATGCCAGAGTTGTAAAAAGTGCTATGGTGGGAATGGCTAGCCAGGTTGTACTGTGTGTATGTATGAGTTGGTTTTTTTCTTTAAAGCAACTTAATATGAAACACATAATTTTCAATTGTTTTGGAATCTAATATAAAATTAAAGACTCATTTACTTTTCTCTTTTAATTAAGAACTTAAGTAACTTTATAGAATAAAAGTAGCCTAGGTAACATTAAGCTCCAAACCAATTCTATTACTCCGTCTCCACTGACCTTTGTTAATAAACATTAGTACATTTTTACACAGATGCAATTAGTGTAGTAGTCATACAATTCTGGGGTCTACTTTTTTCACTTAATCTCATTTCATATGAACATTTTCATACTTATTCAAAACATATGTTCTTGGGTTTTTTTAAGCTTTCGAGTATTCTGTTACATTGATCTGCCATAGTTTGCTTAATTATCTCCTTATTGTTGGGCATATGGGCTGTTTTCATAGTATTGCTGTTATAAATGATGCTACCTCCAACATTTTTGCATAAATTCTTTCTTTTTTGCTTTTAGTTTCTTAAATTATATTCCCCAAAGTGGCATTATTTAGTCAATGTGTATAAATATTTACTTATCTCCTAACTGTGCTCTGTCTGACTTACATCAGCAATGTAGAAATAATACCCGCTTTTCCACAGCCCTGGAAGTGCCAATTACATACCTGTTGTTTCTTAGGTCCACACCAATCCCATTATATGCTGCTTCATAATGCTGGGGCTAGGAGCCTGCAAACTACATTTCCCAGGCTTCATTTCTACCTGGCTTCCTGTTAGGTTCTGCCAATAGAGATGCCAGCAGAAAGTAAGAAAGTGGAAGGAGGGGGAAGCCATGCTTTCCTTTCTTCTTCTGGCAGTATCTCTAGAAGTGACTTCATTTCTGGATGCCCTCTCCCTGGGGTTCCCAGAATGCTATCTGGCACTCCCAGTGACAGAGTGAGAAGTGCAATCTTGTGCTATTGTAGTGCTACCACCTCCCCTTTGCTCTGTGAGCTGCTTTCTGTCTTTCTGTCCTTTTTAATCTCAGGGTTATCTACCTTTCTTTTTTTGACTGTTCAGTTCTCCCAGCAATATAGTTTCCTGTATTAAATGTCCTCTCTTTGAAATACCTACCTTGGTTTCTAGTTTCCTGACTAGATCCTGATTTATAAGCCAAGTCTCATAATTCTATTATGTATTTTATTAGTTTCATGTGAATATGATGGGACCTTAAAGTCTTATTTTGAATTTTTAAAAATTGCCAGTGGAAATTGGTTTTGTAAAAACTGTAAACATTTCATTGATTTGTATAATTGTTTGTTTTTGTTTGTTTGTTTTTTGAGACAGGGTCCCTCTCTGTCACCCAGGCTGGAGTTGGGTGGTGTAATCATAGCTCACTGTAACCTCCGACTCCTGGGCTCAAGGGATCCTCCTGCCTCAGCCTCCCGAGTAGCTGGGACTACAGGAACATGCCACCATGCCTCGCTAAGTTTCTATTTTTTTAGAAATGGAGTCTTGCTTTATTCCCCAAGCCGATCTTGAACTCCTGGCCTCAAGTAATTCTCCCACCTCAGCCTCCCAAAGTGCTGGGATTATAGGCATGAGCCACTGTGTCTGGCCTGATTTGTATAATTGATTTGTAAATTTAAATCTGTTGATCTTTATTCAATTTTTGTTGGCTTATTTTTCAGTGTTAACAAATGTAGTAGGTTGAGTGGTGGCCTCTAAAAAGATATGTCCATGTCCCGATACCTAGAATTTGTAAATGTTACCCTATTTGGAAAAAAGGTATTTGTGGAAGTAATTGAGTTAAAGATTTTAGAATTAGACCATCTTGGATTATCCAAGAAGGAGCCGTAAATCCACTGACAAGTGTTCTATATTTTTAGTTTGTTTTTGTTTTGTTTGTTTTTTGGAGACAGGGTCTCGCTCTGTTGCCTGGGCATGAAGGCAGTGGTATTATCATAGCTCACTACAACCTCAAACTCCTGGGCTCAAGTAATTCTCCTGTCTTGGCCTACCAAAGTGCTGGGATTATAGGCATGAGCAACCGGGCCAGGTGACAAGCGTTCTTATAAGAGAAAGGCAGAAGCCCGGTGTAGTGGCACATGCCTGCAATCCCAGCTACTTGAGGGAGGCTGAGGCAGAAGGATTGCCTAGTCCTAGGAATTAGAGGCCGTAATGTGTTATGATGGCCTCTATGAATAGCCGCTACACTCCAGCCTGGGTGACAGAGCAAAAAAGGCAGAGAGAGAGATTTGAGAGAGACAGAAGAGGAGAAGACATCACACAGGGGGAGAGGACCATGTGAAGATGGAGGCAGAAACTAGAGAGTCATGAAACCATAAACCAAGAAATGCCTGGAGCCATCAGAAGCTGGAAGAGGCAAGGAAGGATTCTCCCTTTGAGCCTCTAGATAGAGCATGGGGCATGTTGGCCTTGCCAACACCTTGACTTTGGACTTCTGGCCTCCAGAATTGTGAGAAAATAAATTTATGTTGTTTTAAGCCACCCAGTTTGTGGCAATTTGTCGTAGCAGCCACAGGAAACTAATACAAACATACGATTTCACTATTGTTAAAAACTACTTTTTCTTTATTTCATTTGTAGTATTCAAAGTACTTATACATTAAAAGGGGAAAAGGTCACACAAATATGGCCATTAGATAATTGGGTTTCAGATGCTTTTTTACTTGTATCCATCTCTCATTTATTATTTTTTCCTACCTTTTTTTAGGTGAGATTTATTACAAGTTGTTCTTGTTCTGTTCTTTCTGTTTCATTTTGCTAATGGCTCTAATAAACCTTATAATTAGGCCTCTGTGTCATTCATGTTCAGGGAAAAAACTCTATTAGCTTCTTATTGAGCCAAGACTCTTACAATTAATTTAACTTTGCCTGTTTTTTCCTCTCGATCCTTCTTTTTTAATTTTTAATCCATCTATTATCCTGTTTTCTTCCCTTTCTCTTACTTCCTGTTGTGC
>VBSM01001562.1:7707281-7750382 GCA_008086735.1 Cheirogaleus medius
GGCCTCCCTCCTGCCGCAGACAGAAGCAGGACGCCGGCCCTCCGTGGATGTAGCGCAGACAGCACCGGCCAGCCGGGAGGGGTCAGAGCAGGCTACAGACCTGGGGCCCCAGGGACGCCCAGGCAATCACTGTCCCTGAACGTCCCTAATTCGCTTTCAGGAAAGAACAGGGCGCAGCCAGGCAGATGCTTTCTTACACCTTCCCTCTCCCTTAGCTCATTCTGGCCCCAGAAAGTGAGCGTGTTTGAGTGTGTTCGTATTTTTTGTGTATGTGTGTGTAGTTAACTGAGGCACAGAAAATCCAAGAAAGCCACACAAGCCACCCTAAAGCATCCACGGAAACTCCAGCTCGGCTAATTGCTCCCATATGTCCTCCTCGGTTGTTTTTAAAAAGTAGCGAGGAGGTTCACTTTACTGATTTTAAAGAGGCTGCAAAAAACATGACTATCACCCATGTCACTCTGGTCCCGGAGGGGTCCAGGCGCAGAGCCCAGGGACCCCCCCTCGAGGGAAGCCAGGGTGCCTCCCGCCGGGACCAGGCCCCGAGAGGAGGGGCGGGAGGCGCCCCACCCGCGCCCCGCGGAAAGTTCGCGCGCCGCGCCCCAGCGGGTCCCTGGAGCTGCCGCAGCCGCGGGCGGGGAAGGGCGCGGGAGGCGCGGCCGGGGCGGGCGCGCGAGAGGAAAGTGCCTTCGGGAACACGCGCAAGGGCGGGGATTCGCGCTGCCAATGAGGCCCGGCTGTGGGCCGGGTGAGGCGGGGGGACGGGCCGGAGCGCAGCCCTCGCTGTGGCAGCTGCGGGAGCGGCTGCCGCCTCGGGAGCGGGAGGAGAGGCAGCGGCGGAGCGCCGAGCCGGCCGCGCCCCGAGGCCGGGCCCTGGGGGTGGGGAACCGCGCAGAGGAGCTGGAAACTTTCCCGGCAGGTAACTCCCGCCGCCGGGGCGCCGCCGCGGACCTCCGCGCGTCCGGGCTGGGCCATCTGCCGGGGTGCTGAGAGGAAGAGAGGGTCCCGGGGCGGAGGAGAGGGTGTCCGGGGAGTGGGGAAAGGCGTGTGGGAAAGTTTCTGTCGCCTCCTTCCCCCTTCGGCAGCTTTCCGGGCATAGGCACAGACATGTTGGGCGCCCCAGGCCTTGGTCTCGGCGTTTCTGGGTAGTCCGCACCTTCCCTGCACCGTTTCCTCTGCGTCCGACCGAGCCGGCCTCCGGCGGAGCCGGTGTAGGGGGAACCGGGAACACGCGGGGCACGCTGGAGTTTCGGGACCACCCCCGGCCGGCGCGCCTGCTCGCCCCCTTTCCCGCCTCCTCTGTAGCCCTGGGGCTTGGCAAGGGCCTGGGCTGCGCCTGGTACCTGGGGCGGGGGAGGCGGGGGAGAGGCGCGCCTGGCACCGCGGGGTCCTGGGCGCCCCCGGAGTGTCGGAGTGCGCGGGTCGCGAAGTTGCCGAGCGAACCTAAGCCGGCGTGGGGTCTGGTGGGGGATGGGGGAGTCGTATTGCCCCAGTCTGGGCTGAAAGTCTGTTACTTCGCTCCCAAGAACACTGCGATTAGTGTATCCACGCTCTTTGGGTGGGGAGCGGGATGGGTTAGAATTAGACCTTGAGGACTTTTCTTTGGGGGAGGGGCTGAGAAAAACGAGAGTCGTGTCAAGATTGTGAGCCCCTTGCTCTTGGATGCAGAGTGGTCACTTTTGGGGGACTGTGTCAGGGCGCACGTTCTCCCTGGAGGATTTTGGGGTGAGGACGCGCAGCACTGGGGTTGTGGGGGTCTCTCTGGCTTTGGCGCAGCGGCTTTTCAGAACGGCCAGCTGGGAAGGAAGCCCCAGGCATTATGTAGCGTGTTTGCAGGCAAAAAGGTCTCTGAACCGGCATTCTAAAACTAACTTATTGTGTAAGGCTCTGGGAGGAAATGCGGCGGTGGCCAGGTAGAAATGCGGCGCCGCGGCGAGGGACGGAGGACGCCGGGCTCGGCGACAGTCTTCTCCCTGCCCGCTTCGGCCCACTCTTGGCAGCCCCAGATCCCTGTGCCTCACGTGCCAGGTCTGTTCTCAGCGCTTTTCCCTGCTGGAGTCAACTCGGGGAAGTAAGGAGGGCACCTTCATCTTGAACTTGACCCCGGGAGGGAGCAGTGTCGTCCCGGCGGGTTACAAAGTAAAGGGAAGCTGAATCTTAACATGGGATGGACCTCAAACTCTGGCGCAAAAAGAAGCTCCTGGTTCAGAATCTTGGAGGAAAAGGCTCTGGACTGCTGAGATATCCCTAGCTCTGGAAATGCCAGACGCACCAGACTGCAGAAGTTAATATATGTTTGGTGGGGGTGGAAGAGGAAAGGAGAAACCTGGTTAGTTGGCACAGAGGGTTGGTATTTCTGTAGTGGAAATGAAAGGAGTTTGCTTCACCAGATCCACTACTCTTTTTTTCTTCCTGGGTCATCTGTTTTTCCTGCCAGGTTGGCACTCCTAGGACAAGGGAGGGGGGAAGGAGAAGGAAGCAGTTGTGAAGCTTCTCTGGCCAGCCTGGAGGTATTTCAGATCTGCCACTAGGAAGATTCCTGGATTTTAACAGCTGCTTCTTGATTGCTGGGAATGAAAGAATTTATGAGTGGCTGAGAGGTGTTCATTATAGTAGTCGTCTGAATGTTTTACTCATCTAAACTGCTTAAAGACCACACAAAGAACCTTCCCTAGAGTATGCCAGTTTTTGCAGTTTGTGTCAGCCAGAATGCTTGGTGGGTGTCAGTCAAAAAGCATCATAAATATATCCTGGCGGTTTTAAAATGAAAAGTATGTGGGATTAAAGTAAGTATGGTATCTGATATCCTTCAGGACTTCCTCCTCGGGTTGTTCTTGTTACCTGCCAAGTGAACTTGGTCCAGGCTTCCGGACTGTTGTGATTTGACAATAAGGGATGGGAAATAGTGTTATTGATTTTAGTGGAGGCAGGAAAGCCCAGAAATAAATTAGAGGTCATTTTTCATGACCCTGTCTTGCAATTGTGGTGCCACAAACTTAACTTTTTGGCACCAAGCTTTTTTGTTTCCAAGTTTTGCTGGAACTTGGAAGTAATGATTTTCCTGCTTTCTTGGTTTAACCACCAGAATGTCCAAATTATCATAATTTATGTCCATAGTGGAGCTAAAATGTAAGTGATTCATAGTCAGCCTTTTTGTGCTTCCCATAACAGCATGTAGAAAAAAGAACATTTTGTCTCTTTAACCACACACAATTTATTTGGTGCCATAGTAGGTTTTTGATACTGGGTGATTGAGGGCACAATTTTAGAGACAATGGCATTGTCTTGATTAAATTGTCCATTTTTAGGCAACATTCTCTTCTGAGTTGGCGATTAATTCTGTATCTCCCTGAGAACATTAAAACCGGTATCCTGGGATAGTAGAGCTGTAATCCATCTTATAATGACTCCTGCCAGCATAGGTGGAGGTTAATAATGGTAGGTATGTTGATGTTTCCGTTACACATTTCTAACCCAGTTGTGAAGATTTTGTCTCCCTTAGGTTGAGAATAGGGTGGAGAGTCTCATAGATTAAGAAATGGCTTTATTTTTATCTTTCTGATAAAAAGTTTAGCTTCTAAATTACAGGAATGAACTTACAGAAGCAAAATAAAGCAGCATGCTTATTATATGTTTTTGTGAAGGGGAGAAGAAGAGGGGTTTGTTTTAGTCCCTAAAATAGCTTTGTTTTGAAATGTCTTTTAAAATGCATATTTCAGTGGAAAAAGTAGGAGCCCCCCAAACCCCCAACACCCCCCTGCCCCACAGTTTACAAAAATGTTCTCTGTACAGGGCTCTTAAGCCTTTCTGGACCTTGGTTTTCTCATCCTTATCATCCCTAAAATGGGATTACCTTGCAACCCTAAAGTTCTGTGATTCTCCAGGAGTTTGAGAAATGTAGAAAATCTGGAGCCAGTGCTATAATATTAGAACAGTGCTATGGGGTTTATAGACAAGTTTTACTTGCATGTTTTATTCCTGAACCCTAACTGAGGCCTGGGATGTTAGATCAGTTAGGCTAGTGTCATCCATAAATAGTGGAATTGAACTTAAACCTGTATCTTCTGATTCTCCCTACTCCCTTCTCCATACCTCTCTTTATTCATGGAGTCACTTGTGCATTGGCCGACACCTGACATACAGACTGATGTTAATATGTGGCAGTTTCTCACAGTATTTTATTTATGAGTTATTTTGGTTTCAGAACCCCAGGGCTAATATCTGTGCTTTGATCTCAGGGATTAAAAACTGTTCACTAATAATGGTAATAAAACTTTCTCCCCAAGAGAGTTTCAGAAAGTCACATACCTCAAACTAATCATTTGTTTATTTTCAACTTCTTTTTATTAAGTAGGCCTCAGGGTCTAATGTGATTTATAATCCAGACTGGTAACCCAGACAGCATTCTTAAGGAAATCACTTCTCAAATCTGTACCTCTTTTTAAAAATAAGAAATGAACATACCATTTGCCTTTCATCTTGGTATATCTCAGCCTAATTACAAAGCCTAGATGAATATTCCTTTTTTGGTGTCATCATTCTTGGGCTCTTTCTACTGATGACTGGATAAGTCTGATTTTGCAGCACTTTGCGTGCTAAATAAATCCTTCCCTTATGCTATTGGTTTAATGGTAAAGAAGTAGTAGGTTATAGGTGACCCATTTTCACTGTGTCTTTAAATGTTTGTACTGTGTTCTGCTTGCCTAGTTAGGAGCACTATGCAGCTTGACGTGTATCTGGAAGCTGGTATGGATGTCTCTAACAGGTTCTGAAATGAGATTATGTGCCAGCTCTTGTATGACTGAGCAGCTTGTGTATCTTAAGCTTTTTAAACTTGTTCTCAGAGGAATGTCTTTCCAAAATATTAGGCAGCGGAGTTGAAACCTCAGACAGGATATATCAATCAGAACCCATTGATAGGTTCCCATTACTGAGAAGGAGGTGGGGTAAGTCTGAAATTGCTGCCATTTCCATGGTTGAGAGGAGAAGGGAGCATCATGAAGCAGTATTTGCTAATGAAGGTGGAAAGCTTTGTTATCAGTGTACCAGAAAGGGATGAAAACAGCAAGGTACAAGAATGGCTGTTGGTTTTTTTCTTAGAAGGAGAACGGATTTTGAATGATAGAGGACTTTTGATGAATAAGGCTTTCAGGAAACATTGTCTTGTGGAGGGTGAAAGGGGTTCTCATGGTTTGGTTTGGCTTTGTTGCTGATGGAGGTTGCCCTTCTAGGGCAAGTGTTGTCTTTAGGGGCTTTTGCAGATGTGTGTGATAAAGAAGAATGTTCTGGAAAGAAGAGTTTCATAGGCAGGCATGGCAACGACCAGAAAAATGTTGCAGAGGGATGACATAGTCCCTGGATTTTAGCACACATTTTGCCACTAACATGAAGGAATTTATCAGTAAAAATCTTCTAGCTGCAGTTGTGGATAGATGTGAACCCAGTAAGTTCAGCCACATAGCCTAGAGCCACAGTGACTCAGCCCCTTCCTTCCCTGCTCCACCCCAGCACACCTAGGGCTACACACCTATCATGAACAGCTGCTTGTTACCTCTGTGGGTGGGAGGTGGGGGCTGGAGGGTGGAGAAGTCTCTAAGAAATGCTTGGCTGTGACTTTCTGGTGCATTTATATATATACTCATACTCATGCAAAAATGGGATCCTATAGTACATGTGCTTTTGAGGAAATGTAAAAACCTCACAGCAAGAAACTGCCTTTTTGATCTTAGTTCCATTTTGGGAAAACCTTGGAGAGAATCCAAATTGGCTTGATGCCTGCCAAAGGAGAGTTACTATGAGACCGATAAGATGGGACTATGGGGAGACAAAGTACCCCACAAAGAAGGAGGTTATTGTTAATGGAGGAGGGAGGGAGCTGAGTAAACAAAAACAGCCAGCCAATGCAGTATGTTTCCAGAAGTGGTATTGCTGGTCATAGCAACATACCACCACTATGGCAAAGGATATGAACATTTTTAATGTTCTTGTGATGTGTACCCCTGCAGTCTTGAGAGCAATGGACTTGTCCACATTCTGTGAGGCTCTGAGTTGACGTGCACACAGGCACTTGCATAAGGGGGTATTGAATTACTGCTAAAAACTTAAGAGTTGGTCATTATTCCCATGTAACCCATTATTCTTCCCTCGCTCTGCCATGCTTTGTTCTAAATTACTTGGGATTAGTAACATCAATTATTAATGTTTTTTGAGTGCTTCCTGACTCTGAACTAGATGTTTGAATTTTGAAAATCTGTGGAAATGAAACAGTATGGTTATTCTTACCCCTCCACCATCCTACATATATAGAATGCTATGGCTGGGATGCTTGGTTGCTCGTACAATAGCATTTTAGGTTCTGGTCCCCCTTGTTTCTTGTGGCTTAAATCAGTAACTGTTTATTGCTTGGGATTCAGAAATAGGAGTCAGGCTCAGTGTGGATGGTTCTTCTGCCTGTGTCTAGGCTCACTTGTGCTCTGGTGGTTATTTTATAACATTACAGTCATCTCTTGGTACCTGTGGGAAGTTCGTCCCCAGGGCACCATGGATACCAAAATTCTCAGACACTCAAGTCCTTTGTATAAAATAGTGTAGTATTTGCATATAACCTATCGAATGCTCCTGTATATTGTAAATCATCTAGATTACTTATATTGACTAATACAATGTAAATGCTATACAAATGTTATATTCTATTTTTCATTTTATTATTTTTAGTGTTGTATTGTTATTTTTTATTGTTTTTTTTATCTTCAAACTGTGGTTGGTTGAATCTGTGGATATGGAACCAGCGGCCAAGTATAGAGGACCAACTGTACTTAGTACCATAATTCTGCTTTTGATTGGTTTTCAGTTGGCCATGTATATAAGGGTAAGCTGGATGTGTCCCCTGCCCCAGGGAGTGACTCTTGATTAAGCCAAGTTAGTTTTAGTAATAATCATACCTGTTGGGTGCCAGTGACTGATTAATGAGTAGGTGTGTGATACCTATTGGGTCCTGCTGTATTTGAAACATAAGGTGGTCAGCACAAGAGAACAAGTTGCACAGAGTGCAAAGATTGAGGTGCCTAAGACCACAATGACTTTTTTTAGCTGCTAAATTAACCAACCCTACAACCACTGTGACTCAAAACTTCTTGGTTAAAAAAAAAAAAATTTCATTATTGTTTCAGACAGTGATCTCCAAAGTAGAGTGTGCTAGATCACCCAGTATGGAAGGGAAGAAAATATTAGAATGTTAGAAAAAAATTAAGCCTTGGGTTGACATTGGTTGGTATATATAGTCTCTTGTCAACGTAGGTTGTAGCAGGTTGCCTGAGGGAAAGTGGACATTGTACAACCTGCTAGAATTAACAGTGGTACCCTCATTCTTGCTTTTGGTGAACTCTATCCATATCAGTGGATTTATACATTATAATAACCAGTTTTAACTAAACTGACCCCACAAAAATGGGCAAGTGGTTTAAAAAGTTTTCTTGCAAAGAAAGTGTAGAGTAATGATAATGAAGTAAGTATATAGGAACAAGTAAATATTATGAGGTTAGAAAATGACCTTTAAATCAAATTTGACAAGTTGTCATAAAAATTGTATATGGTTTGTATTAATAAAAATTAACTTAAAAATACTGTTTGACTTTCATCCTTTAAAAAGTTTTTAATGGATGTTTTATAATGTACATATGACATTAGTATATATACATGTAATTTATAACTACTGTTTTAATTATAAATTATAACATGTTGGGGGGACATGTTTAGTATTTTTACTGATAGGGCTGCATGATCAAAAAAGCTTGAGAACACTATTTATTTTTTTAAAAATAGAGATGGGCTCTTGCTCAGGCTGGTCTCAAACTCCTGAGCTCCAGTGATCCTCCTGCCTCAGTTTCCCAGAGTGCTGGGATTATAGGCCTGAGCTGCCACGCCTGGCCTGAGACCACAATTTAAGTCACAATTATAGTCAAGGCATTTTCTGTTACTTGCAGCCGAAAGCACCATAGTGATGCAAGGACAAATGAGAGTGGTGCCGTTCCCATTTTATTTTTAGCTTGCAAGATTCTTTGTGATCTGGTCCCTAACTTTGCTTTCCAGACACAGCTGTCCTCCCCATCTCTGCTCATAACACTGAGCTACTTGTCCATCCCTGACTGTCACATAACTTTATTTCAATTTTGCATCTAATGAGGCTTCTCTCCCCCTCCACCACCACCACTGAAATTTTTATTGTTCTTCACGGCTTACCTCAAATAAATATTGCTTTCACATGAACATTTTTCTGATTTCCCTCCCTTCCGCATTTCAATGGTTATTTCCTTTTAGAACCCCTACCTAGCACATTGTATATTCATTATGTTTTTCTCTCTTTGCCTTTTATTATTAAGGGGTTCACTTGTTTGGTTTGCGGATTGATTGTAGGCTTCTTGATGGTAGAGGTCCAGTCTTACTTTCATATTTTTAAAATACTGCTTGTTTCCCTGTTGGGAGAAAGGGAGATTGACACAGAGTCACAGTTGTTCAGCCTTGCTCTGTGCCTGTCACTCTGGGGAGGTTCTCTTGCCTCTAGCCCTCTGGCAACCTTAGGAAGGCAGGACCTCCACACACCTGAAAGGAAACCGAGGTCAGGGTGCTCACGAGGCCAAGACAGGAGGACCCAGGATTTAAACCTGGGTCATTTTTATCCCCAAGCTGTTTTGTTTGTCCTCACATGTGTTACAGTTACATGTTCTTTCGTGTGGGAACACTGACGTGGGGGAAAAAATGGGAAGCTCCATAGGATGATGGTGCAAAAAATATTACCGGACAATCGTAAGCAGGTGCAGTGAGTTCAAAGGAGAGTCTTCTCTCCTTGTGGAGTAACAGGAAAGGCCTGGTGTGTGATATGTATGAAGATCTAAATGCTTGTGAATAGTTAGGTGTCTACAGGTACCACGAAGCACAATCGTGGAAGATACTCCCCATGGTGGACACCGAGCTTGAACCTCCCTCGTGGGAGACAGGAGGTGATGGGCTCTACGCTGCTCAGCTGAGTAAAGTTACCTATGCCTGTATTCCGTCTATGGAAAGGATAGTGAAGCGCTGCTAAGTTGTAGGCTTTCAACTTGAGCCCTGTTAGGTGTATGTTAGTATGATGGAAGAGAGGCGTCTCTCCAGGGTTTTGAGGGTCAAATGACAGAATGTATATGAAAGTGTTTTGAACATTGTAAATTGCCTCCTAGAGGCAAGGAAACATCAAATTTGGATATTTCCTTGTAGCAGTTACTTCTAGCTCAGATTTCTTTGTTAGTCATTTTTGTTTTCTTTGAAGTACATTTCCAAAGTGTTTTAAAGTGTTGGGGTTCTTAAATGGAATAGGTTACACTTTTTCTCAAATGAATTACAAATATTAGTTGAAAGCTTGCTATATACAACTTTTAGCCATGGTATAAATAGAATTTGTGATTAAGGTAAATCTCTTTTGGGATTAGTTCAATTTTTCCAAAGCACCTGTTTATAAGAACTGGACCACTTTTGGTACATAGAGATGGAAATATAGGGGGCTTTGATTTCTCATACTGGAAACCCTAAGTACCAACTGAAAGACTTTAGAGTTTTGATTTCAGAGTTTTGTTTTGTTTTTGTTTTAACTGTAAATCCAGTAATTTATTTTGATGAGTCTTTGGAAAGGGTTGGGGAAACCTTTGAAATATTTCAAGGTAGTTTTGAAAGGGAAAAGTAGGCATGGTTTGATAATTTGGATGAATTTGAAATCTTTTTCATTGTAGATATCCAAGGAAATGGATTTGAATAAATAAAATTTAACTCCATTTGAAGGAAATTTCGTAGGAGGATTTTATATTATAGAAGAGTCTACTTATAAATTAAAACATGTTAAAGAGTAAATATACCTCCAATGCAAAAGACACCAAAACGGTGAGTGACTCCTAAATTGCAAATAGATGCAATTGTGAAATTCATATTCAAGGTTCTTGAATTGTGCATGTGACATAAGAGAGCCTTTACTTCTCTTAAGATTTAGTTAGGTAAAGCAAGAATTCCCAAGTGGGTTCCATGGGAAACTGATTCTCAGTAAATTAACAGGTGTTATGCAGGGGAAAAAGTTCTATGGTTAAATAAGTGGGAAAATCTGAGCTAACAAAAGTAAACCAGATGTTTTGCTTTTAACTGAATGAGTTTTGAACACCCTTAGAGCTAATGCTCATCATGAATATCATTGAAAGGAAACATAGTATTCAGTATTTCCCAAACGCATTGAACTGTATAAACTTTTTGTTTTTTGCAGAGCATCTTTTGGCCAGAGAACAATGTTAGCTGGGTTGATGTTTGCTGAAATACTTTAAAGCAAATCTCAGATATCATGTAATTTCGCCTGACAAACTTTAGTATGCATTTTCAACTAAGGACTAAAAAAAAAAAAAAATCACCATCCCATTATCACTGTTAACAGAATTAACAATCATTTTTTAATATTATCTAATTGTTCCCTAAATGTTATTTGTCATCATTTTTGTTTTTTGGAACCAAGATTCAATCAAGGTTCACATATTGCACTGTGGGCTGTTGTTGTTTTTTGTCCCTTTAGTCTTTTTAAATGTCAAAAAATAGTATCTTACCACCTCCCTCTCCCCCTGTCCTGACTTTTAGAAGAGAACCTGTAGCATGTTCTACATTCTGAATTTGTTTTCTTGTGGTAGTGTTTACGCTGTCTCCTTGTTCTGTATTTCCTATAGGTCTAAAGGCATGATTAGATTCAGGTTGAACATTTTTGGCAAAAATAGGTCCCATACTTTGCTCTTTCTGCTCCTTTGATTTGGGAACAAGCATTTAAGTTTAGCAATTTATAAGAAGTAGTTTTTTTTTTTTTAAATAAAGAAGTAATGGCTTAGAGTTTGGCAATTAGTTTTATTAGTATATCAAATGGATGCAAGCTGAATTTATTCTAGGTGTGTTTGGAGAGATTCTCAATAGTTGGCCTGGTTAAATGGATATAAGTTTTAGGTATATTTTAAGACTATAAACCATGTATCTCTTGGGTAAAGTGGCTTGGGTGTTAAATGTATTTGGTGGTTGAATTTTATTCAGAATGACAGGGTGGCTGAGTTGTAATGGTAAAATACTATTCTATAAGAATTATTTTTTTTTCCTTTTTATTTTATTTATTTATTTTTTTAATGCATATTTTATTTTATTTTTTTTATTTCAGCATATTATGGGGGTACAAATATTACAGTTATGTATATTGCCCATGCCCCCCTCCCCCCTCGAGGCAGAGCCTCAAGCATGACCATCCCCCATACGTTGCACATCTTACTCATTATATTTATATATACCCATGAATTATTTTTAAGCACATTAATTTGGGAGTGTGCATTAATTGTACCTCTACTCGATAAATTTTATTTAATTTTCTTTTTTTAGAGACAGGGTCTTGCTCTGTTGCCCCGACTAAGAGTACAGTAGTGTGATTATAGCTCACTGCAACCTCAAACTCCTGGACTCAAGCAATCCTACTGCCTCAGCCTCTTGAGTAGCTGGGACGGGACTACAGGCAGGCGCCACCACGCCTGGCTAATTTTTCCATTTTTTGTAGAGACAAGGTCTCGCTGTTGCTCAGGCTGGTCTCAAAAATATTTTTTTGATAAATGTTTATGTTAATCTTTTAAGGTACAACCATAAATTTAAGGACACCCTCAGGGTGATAATTTTATATGTACGTTGTCTTGGAAATTCAGACATGTAAATAAAAGTTCCTATCATAGCTGACTTTGCTAACTTAATTTGCTATTTAAGTTTTTTCCCTTGATATCCTTCCAAGTGCTTGTTGTATGTCTGGGAAAAGTTAAACTGAAAGGAATTTTGTGAATCTTAATGAAGAATAGCTTAGTATATATAAAGTAGCTTTGCATGATGAATGATAGCTGTCGTAGCATTTCCTAGCACATTCTTATATTTAATCCCTGAACCGGCAGGGACACTGTTTTATACGTTAAAATTTGCCTGTTATGAATAATAAGGTGCCTTGGACAGAGTAGGTACTTTGTAACTATAGTAGTACATTAGAAATATACATACACACTCCTTTTCTTCTCCTCCCCTAGTTGACATACAAATATACAGGGTATGGTAAAAAGCATGATCTTTGAAGCCAGATGAACTTTGGTATTGTATGTGGTTCTGGCAGTTTACTTGACCTGTTTTTTGTCTCTAAAATGGGGGCATAATTTCTGTTTCATAGGGTTCATGCCAAGACTCAGAGTAAGACCCTATAATATAAGACACTTAGCACCAGGCGTAGATCATAGGTACCCCAAACAGATCTTCTGCCTTCTTTTCCTCTTACTATATTTTAAATTCAACTTTCTGGACCAGTTGTTGAATGGTAGTTTTTATTTGTTCTGAGTGTTTTTAAAATGTAAATTTTGAGGTATTAGTAATGGAAGTCCAGATAAGATCTTGATCTCAATCTATATGGGTAATTGGTTCCTTAAATTAAAACATTTAGATGGTTATATGAAATGTTTCGAACTAACAGGTGGGACAGTTGTAGTTGGCGATTTACAGAGGAGAAGGAACCAGAGGGAAAAAAGGGATATTTTATCATTGGCACAATAACATTGCTTACAAACCGTCTGGTTTTCATGAAAATCAACAATTACAAAATCCATTTATTTCCTGAGACTGTGAGAACATGAGAAGCTCCTCAGACTTCAGTAGTGTTTGCTTGACTGTGGTTTAGAACAATAAACTTTATTTAATTTAGATGGAGTAAGTCTATAGCACTGCACTCAAGTCATATGCCATTGTTTTTATGAAATAAATAACACGCACGTGTATTTACGAAATAAATAACTGTTGCCAACCAGGAGAGCTGTAGGGTGGTCAGCACTTCCCTAAAGAGCCTCAGATCCTCAGCTTGGAGGAGGGGGATTCTCCTTATTGGCCTTGTGCCTACTAAGGACACAGGTGAAGGTAGAATTAGTATATCCTAAGTTTTGAACAGAAGTCAAGGAGCAGTTTGGAGACTGCTTAGACATTTATGGGCCTTGTATTCTTGGCATTTATGGGTAAACCTAGAAGTGTTCTCTTCTGTCATCAGCTGTCTCCAAGTCTTGGGGCATTTGGCTTTGCATGTGGCTTGTATAATCTGTCTCAGCAAGACATGGGCTAACACTGCTCCCTGCCCAGGTAGAGCCTATTCCTTGAGAACGAACTTGGTTCCCTAGGGCTATTCAAGTCCAGCTGTGCTTGAGCTTTTTATATTTTTCCCCTACCATTAAATAAGTTTTGTTTATCTCTTCCTTTCTGAAATGTTTCATTTTAGCAAGAGGGATCCCATTAGCGATCTAACTCCATGTACCAAGTGTCAAGCCAGGAAGAATTGAAGGGTGTGATTTCCCACATTTCTGGAGGGACAGTGAGGTCTAAGCCAATGGCATTCATAAAGAGATTTTATCTTCACAGGGCTGTTTTGCTTCCTTCATTAAAAGCAGTCCTAGCCATCTTAATAAATGTATTACCCTTATGAGTTTTGTGTTTTTTCCCTTTTTTTTATAGACAGAGCCTTGCTCTGTCACTAGGGCTGGAGTGCTGTGGTGTCAGCCTAGCTCACAGCAACCTCAAACTCCTAGGCTCAAGCAATCCTTCTGCCTCAGCCTCCCAAGTAGCTGGGACTACAGGTGGTGTCACCACCCATGCTCAGCTAATTTGAGTAGAGATGGGGTCTGCTCAGGGCTCAGGACAGTCTTGAACTCCTGAGCTCAAGAGATCCTCCTGCCTCAGCCTCTCAGAGTGCTGGGATTACAAGTGTGTGTCACTGTGCCCAGCCTATGCTTTAGAGTTTTTAGAGGTAAAAAGTTACCATGAAGGAGTTAACTGTTTGACAAATTAGAAACTATTTTCCTTTGTCAAAATGTGGTGGAGGTCTTACATCAGTTTTTCCAACAAATATTTTTTGAGGGCTGTCATTGTGCCCTTCAGAGCTTGAGGCCCAGCCCCGTGTCTCAGTCTGGGGAGACAAGTGCACACATAGTTCTGATGGAAGGTGTTAGGGAGACACATGTGCAGCAGGAGAGTGAAGGAGAAGGAGGAGAAGGGGGCGGAGGGGGAGGTGGCAGCTGGGGAAGGCTTCAGGGAGGAGAGGGAGGAGGTGAAGGATGCGTAGGACTTTGCCAGGTGGGAAGGAGGGTGAGGGGCTTTCTAGATAAAGGGAGCGTGATGAGCAGAGGCTGGGAGGCATGAAAATATGAGACGCGTTTAGAGTGTTGTTACTAGAACAGACGGTGCTTGGCATTTGGGTACAGTGGCAGGGAGGAGAGAGCCAGATTGCAAAGGCCTAGCATGCCAGGCTAAGAAGTGTGGACTTGATCCTGTAAGCAAGTGATAACTGTCAAAGGCTTTTCAGCAGGGAGATGATGTAATCAGATCTGTGTGTTGGAGGAAAGCTCCTGGCGGCCATGGTGTGGAGGAGAGATTGGAGTGGGGACAAGATAGGAGGCTTTTGAAGTAGGTCAGGTGAGAGATGATGTTTGAGGTCTGAGTTAGTGGGAGGAAGAGAACTAATGCCAGTTGTATACCTCTTAGTGTGCACTTACGGTACGTGAGCTCATGTAATCTTCACACAAAAAACTTTTCGTATGATGCTGTTATCCTCATTTTGCAGAGCAGGAAAAGGATGGGCTCAAAGTAACCCGGCTCAGCCAGGATTTGAACTCAGGTTTACTGTCCTGTGCCATCATAGTTTTAGAACAGGGTGTCAGGGAACAAAATTTCAACAAATGATGTTTTAAAGATCTAATTGTCTTTTATTAAAGATTCATAAACCAGGCAGCATTCAGTCTACAGAATAGACAGGAGCTCCGCCAGGTGTGGCAAGAACAGTGGGTTTTGTAAGGTAGCTTGAGCAGGAGCAAGAAGACAGCGTAGTGCAAAAAGCGGGTTGATTAACATCAGGTTACTTCGGATTGCTTTCCTTGTGTGGGTTACAGCAGAGGGGACTCCTTTATTATGCTGGCTCAGGTTGACTGGGACTCTTTAGATCAGTTGCTATGAATCTCCTATTTTTTTTGAAAACTGGCCTGTTGGGGAGTTTGGTTATCATCTCTCTCCTGATTTCTCAGAAGGTCCGTAAGCAGCTTAAGTTTCAGTTTGGTGATGTGGAACCTTAGCATGAGTGACTTCATTTTGGGTTGGTCTTTTGGGGCCCAGTGTAGGAACTCAGTCCAAGTCATTCATCCCCCATACATTTGAGGAATGAAGACATGAAGAAAAGGGCTCACATGGGAGATGATTCTTTGTGGTAAATGGAAACTTATTCCAGAATAGAAAAGGAATGCTTGGCAGTTGACTGAAGGTAGGGAGTTTCCAGGTGAGGCAGCAAGGCGTGGATGGTGAGTGATACTGGGAACAGTACTCTCTCAGGAGGGGAGGGGTAGAGTTTGGGGCCCATCTGGGATACCCAGTTGGGAATTCCCAGGAGATAGTTGGAAGTTCGACCTTTAAGTGAGGTAGGTGTGTACTTAGAGCTTGTGTAGAGGGCATGGATAATTCATAGGCTTCATCTGGGGCACTGATTCAGAATACAGATTTCCAGGCCCCGTCCCTAGTGGTGCTTCAGTAGGTCGGGTGGGATTTGGGGATCTGCATTTATGTCAAGCTCCTGGGTTGACTGAGGTTCTCACTTTTGAGAATGTTTGGCACTCCAGATGGCCTAGCTATCTTTTAATTTCGCTTCCTTCAGCGAGCGTTTAATAGCTCTTCAGACAATATGACGTTGATCTCTGGTAAAAAGCAACATCTAGGAAAATTGCTTGTTTTTAAAAACTTGTGTACATTCATATTTAATTCTGTCAAGGATGTGTTAATTAATTAATTTATTTTTGGGGAGGGTCTTGCTCTATTGCCCAGACTGGAGTGCAGTGTTGCGGTCATAGCCCACTGCAACCTCAAACTCCTGGGCTCAAGTGAAAGGATGCTTTTTAGTTGTTTGGATTAACATTCGAGAGTAACAAGCTGCCTGGTACGGTGGCTCACACCTGTAATCCCAGCATTTTGGGAGGCCGAAGCAGGAGGATTGCTTGAGGCCGGGAATGTGAGGCTGCAGTGAGCTATGATTGGGCCACTGCACTCCAGCCTGGGTGACAGAGTGAGACCCTGTCTTAAAAAAAAAAAAAAACCCACAAAAACCAAAAAAACAAAGTAGAAAGCACTCCAAATTAGGTTTATTCCTGCCTTTTAAGTGGACCTTTGGCAAGAGATATCTAGTCAAAGTAGATTCTGAGTATTTTTCTTTCTTACAAAGAGGTTGGAGGGGGAACCTGGCATGTGGGCAGTGAGAAGAACCCGGGGCTCTTGGTTTTCCTGGGAATGGCCTAGATTGTCACTGATTAAAAAGTCACTGAAAAGTACTCACCTCTTTGAAGTCTGGGTTTTAAATCCAATCAACCGTTTATTAGACCATTTGTTTGTTATTAGTCTTGACCAGCCTAGATCCCCCTCTTTGTCTCTGTCATGTGTGTCTTTTTTTGATAACTGGAAGCTTTGAAGCAAGACAGACTAGGTTAAGGTACCAACTCAGCCCCTTAGTCCCAGTGTGATCCGGGCAGGTTACACAGCTTCCCTGAACTATTTTCTATGAATTTGGAACAAGGATACTTTTGGAGGTGATTTTGGGAATTGAATGGTATATAGTAAAAACACGTAGACCTGAGCTAGCGACAGTCCCTTAGTATCCAGAGGGAGGGTGAGGCCAAGGCATCTGCCTCATTCAGCACACAGGTAAGTGCCTACCTGTTCTGCTAGGGCGTGTATTGAGGGCTGACCATGTGCATTGCTTTAGAACCATTACCTACCTTAGTCTACTTTCCCCCCAGAGTTGGGAGGCATTCTTGTGTGCCTGTGGCTGATACAAGTCAAGAAAGGGTTTTTTTGTTTTTGTTTTCAGCCTGTGTGTCTTTTTTGTTGGTGTCTGGGTTACCCTTGGGATAATTTTTGCTTCTTTGTTTCTCTTAGTGAGCAAGGTTTGGGTTCATTAACTGCCTGCTGCTGATGAGTTCATTTTTATAATGTGTGAGAGAGAGGAGCACCTTCCTCCTGTGTTGTTTTTTTCCCCCTTTTCCTTTGCTAAAAGCCATTACTACTTCCTGCCTCAGTGAAAGGGCCTCTCAGCTCCCAGTCCCCTTTCCTTAGTCCCCATCCTGATGGGAAGGGCACAGGAGGAGTCTGCTTGCTCTCTGGTTGGTTTATGTAGTCATTTAACAGGAGCCAACTGAGCCCTATTCCGTGCCAGGCTTTGTGCTAAGTGCTTAAACTGTCTGATTTAGTCCTCTTAAAGGCCTTAAGAGGGAGCAGGCATTCTTACTACTGTACACCCATTTTGCAGGTGCATTTCTGTATAAAGGTGCACCCCCGAGCCCTCCACCCCTCAGGCTGGTGGGGTCCCAGTACCTCCTCCTGCAGTGCTGCCTTCTCTCCTTCCCCTGCCCACCCTCACTATGGGCTTCCCAGGGGGCTTTTCCTGGGGTGACTGTGTCTGTCCAGAATTGATCACCTTGTAGATCCTTTAGGGGTCTTGGGTCCAAAGATCAGTTTTAGTGAGTGGTATGGGAGCTGTAGATGCTGTGGAGTTGGGGGTGGGGAGAGAAATGTGGGGCATGACTGGCAGTGCACAGGGAGCCCACCCTGGTGGTGGTAAGCAGGGCTGTTGCAGCTGCTGGGGACTGCATGGGTGGCCCCTGGAAGACCCTTCCTGAGTGTGCTAGCTGCAGCTTTGTGGATGCTTTTGGCAAACTTTTCTTGTTTATATTATCCTTTTTGTTTTCTGCTATTTAGTCCTACATTCTAGGTTGCTTTTCACTGACTTTTTGGGGGGACAACAGTGCCCCTAGATTATCCATAATAATTATGAAGATGTTGAGTTCTTCAGGACTGCGTATTTGACCTCCTCACTTAACTTTCAGCATCAAAACATGCAAGGGAACGGCATAACGGAAGGAAGAATGCTTCTGGAGTAAGGTGGACTTGGTTTCAGATTTCAGCTCTCCCTCATGCCCTTGGATAAGTTCCTTAACTTCACGGTGTCAGTTTCTTCATCTGTAAAATGGGGATCGTTGTACTAGAAATAATGTTTGTACGGTACATCCAAAGTAGATTTTGGCACACAATAGGTGTTGGGAACTTCCCTTCTTGTTTGAGTCAACATTTAATTGGTATTAAATTGTACCAAGCTCTAGGTAGTTAAAAAGGTGAATAAAATGTGGTTTTTGTCCTGGAGGAAGTTTAAAATCTAGTGGGCAAGGCTGACGCATGCAAGTTCCCCCTGTGGAGGTTAAGTGCCAAGACCCTGGCTGAGGCTGGAGCAGAGCACTGCAGCATTTCCTCTGCCCTGAGGGTTGGGAGGTCCTTGCCTTCAGGGAGGAGGTGATGCCTAAGCCCTGTCTGGAAGGATTGAGTAATAATTCACTTGAGCAAGCAAGGTGGGATGGGTTGTAGCCAAAGCAACGGCATGAGCAATGGACAGAGAGTATTAGGAGAACTATATATACCTCTGGGGTTTGGGCAGATGGAATCGAATGTGCAGGAGAAAGTCTTGGAAAATGATCCCAGAGAGCCTGGTGAATGTGAAGTTACTGGTGGGCCTTGTGTACCTTGCTGGAGTACTTAGACTTGATCTTGTAGGTAGGTGATGGGGAATCACTGAGGGATTTTAATTTGGGAAGGGGCATGTTTGGATTTGTACCTGAGCATGGCTGCTGGGAGTGGGAATGAGCATGAATTTAGGAAGGGTAGAATGGAGACCGGGAAACAAGTTAGGAGACTACATTATGGTTGCGATGACCACTTGAACTTGGGCAGGAATGGGAAGGATGGAGAGGCATATTAAAAGGCAAAATCAGTAGGGATTGATTGGTAAGGGATGGAGTCAGAGGAAGAAGGAAGAGTCGAGATTTCAGTCTATGCAATTGTGAAGCGTGTTGCTGGATGCAGAGGGAAGGAATGCAAGAGTAGAATTAGTCCCCCCCACCTCCGTCCCCCCAAGGAAGATGAGTTTGGGGCATGTGACTTCGAGGTGTCCGTGGGAATCTAGGTATAGTTCAGCAAGGAGTTGGATGTTGGCAATAGGTTTGCGAAGCTCAATGGAAAAAAGCCAGGGCTGAGATCAGGGAGTTTAGGGATTAAAGTATACTGTTATTGATGAAATGTTAATGATACATGTACATTTCCTAGTAAGAGAAGAAGATGTAGAATTTGCTAGGATAGAGAATCAAAATGTGAGGAGAAATAGTGTATAAATAGTGTTTAATAGCATCATCATACATTTTTACAGTGCACGATATGGTTAAGTAAATTATGGTGCATCCATATAATAGAGTGATCCGCAGATGTTAAAAGAATGAGGTAGATTTATATGTGCTCTTAAAAATCTCCAAGAATGTTATTAAATGAAAAATAGATGTATGCACAGAATACCTTTAGAAGTATATATAACAAACTACTAATGATGATTGCTTTGGGGAGGGATATGAGGTCTGGAATAGAAGAAAGTCTTGCTTTTTACTGCAGATCCTTTTGTGCTCTTTGGCCATTTTTTCCATATTCATACATTTCTTTAAAAGATACTGTAAAGAGATGACTAACATTGTACATTATCAGGTGAGCTGGAAACCGAGTGGCAGAACATAAGAATAACCTGTGCAATGGCATTGTAATAGTATTATGCATAATGCTAGATTATTTCATGCTCTGACAGTAATGCCATGCATGGGGGGAGAATTTAGCGTTTCCACCTTTCACATACATTATTTCAGTCAGAATTAATCACTCCTCCATCTGTGCTTTCATAGCAATTAAAATATTTTAAGAATTATAAATGTTAAATGATATTCTGTGAAGTTTGGAAAGGAGAGAAAGGAGTAATACATGTTTCAGTGCAGCAACCCCGATTTTGTTTCCTTCCTTCCCTTCCATTCTTTGCATATGCCTTTAAAAAATGTAGCTGTAACTAAAGTATACATGTACTTACGGGCTTTTCTGTCTAATATGGTTTCATGCATCTCTCCAGGTGTTGCATAGTTATCCTCCTTAGCTTTGTAAATACCTGTTATTTTGTGGAGCACCGTGATTGTTTCACTCCCTGTGCTTCCTTGCACCTCTGCTCCTGCCCTCTCTAGCATAGCTGTGTTAATTCCCTGCATTGTTGCTCCTCTCTTCCTAGACTCTTGGGGCTGGGATGGCCTCTTTGTTTTCAGAATCAAGGCACAGAGAAAAGGGTGTGGCAAGTATTTTTGAAGGAATAGATGTTCCTTCTGGGCTTTACAACAGCATTTTAAGGTAGAGACAGTAGACATTATGGGCAGTTCTCAGCCAAGGAAAGGAGTTGGGTTAAACAGTCTTCCTAAAGTCTCACAGCAGCTACCTGGAAGTGGCAGAACTCAAACTTGAATTCAGTTCTCCTAACCCCAGCCAAGCTGTCTTTCTACTGTTTGTGAAATCACAATTTTTCAGTAGGTTTTACAGGGGAGCAAGCTGATTGAGTTCCATTTAGAGTAAGTAAACTAGGATTTTGACCCTTTTGAGAAATTTAAGAGCTGTAGCTTGTATTGTGGAGATGGTTGATGAACTGGGTACAAATCCCAGCAGCACTTTTGACAAGTTATGTAAACTTGGGCAAGTTACTTAACATCTCTGGGCTTTAGATTCCCCTTAGTATTATAAGCTCTGGTATGTATATGGGCACCTACCCGTAAAGGGTTATTGTAAGGTTATAGGTATTAATATATATGAAGTTTTTAAGTTAGTACCTAGCACATGGTAGGGGCTCACTTAATGTTAATATATTTTTTTCCCAATGGTTTGATTAAAAAGAATAATACCAGTGTTGGCAAGGGTGATAGAGAAATGAGAGTTCCCATCCAGTGTTGGGAGAATAAATGGGGACAACTCTTCTGGAGGGCAGGTGACCTGTCAATGTGCTAATTTAAAACCTGCAAATCCTTGGACCCAGAAATTCTGGTTCTAGAAATTTATACTAATGAAATAATTGTACAAATGCACAGTTATATTACATGGATGTTTACTGCAGTATTGCTTAACAGCAAAAACGTGGGGAAAACAAATACTCACTTCAAAAGGAGCTTTGGGGAAAACTGGTCATACCAACAATGGAATGCTCTGTTCTCATAGAAGTTGAAATAGTTTTACAAACAGGTAGTTTGTACAGGGTAAGAGGGAGAAGGAGTGATATGGAAAGGTGTCTTCTATCTATTGTTTAGTTGAAAACAGCAGGCTACAGAATACTATGTATGGTATAATCATATTTAGTTTCTTTTTTTCAAAGTATATATTATGTATCTGTTTGACATGTTTACTATATGCCAGGTTCTAAGCTAGGCCTATTTAAATGTATATATGTACACAGAAAAAAAAAAGACTGGAGGATCTTTGGTGGGATCGAACAATTTTTTCTGTTTAAAAATTACCTTTATACAGCACTGTTTTTTCATTATTTATATACTACTTTTATAATCCATATTTTTAAAAATATAAAACATTTTCCTCTGTTCTTAAAAAAGTAAAAACCTGGGCATTCCCTTTGTCTCCCTTCAACTTTCAATTCTTAAATTTTCTTGTTAAGTTTTTAATAGTTAGTTTCTAAAGTCTTCTCTGGTTTGTCTTCAGGGAAGACATTATCTTTTGTCTTGAGTTGCTTTTACTCCATAACAAATAGCATTGAATGCCTTTTGTGTGAATGAATGTGCTGAGGTTTGGCAGTGATACTCCAAATATCTGCAGTGTATGTATTTGATAGTATTATTCTGGTCATTTTGAGTACTTAAAAAATTAAATCATTTTAATATGAAAAACCTTTCTAGTGGTTTGGATAGAGTATGTGCACTATACATATCTAGTTTTAACTTTCCAGGGGGATTTCTATTTTAGGACAATGGAGATTATAACTATCAGTGAATAGATACTGACCTTTTTTATTTCATGATTTATAGGTCATAGAATAGAATTGTTTTCTAATTAACTATAGAAGCAGAATCTTTTTTGGGGGTGGGAAGTGGTAAGTAGGAGGACATGAAAAGGGATTAGGGAGGAAGGAAGTGATATATTTTTAAATACAATAGATTAAGTCCTCACTGAGAATGTGAAAATCAGTCTAGATGTCTTTGTCTCAATTTGAGATCTTCATATTGCAAAAAAGTTGTTATAGATTTGTAATTTTTTTAAACAAGTTGATTTATTTGTGGGTGTTATTATTTTGCCAAATTATAAATGGTTAACTCTACCACATTGGAACTTGAGAATATGCTTTAGATTTTAAAGTTGAAATCTTGGCATCGTGTGTGAATTCTCACAAAATAACTACTGTTTGGAGAGAGAACTGATCAGGTTTTTTTCTTTTTAATCAGTGATACTAAAGATATGTTTAAGCCTGCTTTTGAGTTTGTGGAAACGTATGAAACATCACTCCAAGTGGGGATGGCAGGCTTGGAGCTGGACAGGGCTGAGGGTGAATTTAAATTTTGCCATTTTCAAATTGAGTGGCCATTTAAGGGGCTAATCTTTGTCTTGCTTGTTGTGGGGATTAAAGGAGATATAATGTGTGTGAGACACCTACTGCCTTGTCTAGTTAAGTATTCAGCAAATACTAGTTCTTCCCAAACTCTTAGAGTTGAGATTGGTATTTCTGGATGTCTTGCCCTATAGCTCTCTCTGTATTTACAAGTGTGTGTATTTAGAAATGTTTGAGATGTGGTTGTAGTGGTGGCTGGCTAGTGGGCAGTTTTGTGTATTGAAAATTGCTGCACACTGGGGCTTGGTCATTATTCCTATTGAACTTTTAAGTGTAACAGATGGTTGCCATGTGTTTCCATTATTCTCTGTTAAAAAGCAGTTTTTAACAGAGTGTAAATTCTAGCGTAAAAATATTAATCTTTGAAAACCCAGAGCTAGGCTCCTGTTATCAGCTACTTGAGTGTTATCAAATGTGGTAGAGGCTAACCAGATCCCTGTAGTAATCCCTCTCCCCCCAACCCCGGTGCATTGCCCGAGGGAGGGTGGGACACTTGGAAACTTCAAACTGAGGCTCTTGGTAGCTGTCAGAAAATCTTCTTTAGGTTTTTATAGAAAGTGATAATGAGAAACCTTCCAGGCCAAGAGGCAGTCTCCGTTCACTTTGCCTCCCTCTCTCCTCCCTGACCCCCATTTAAGTCTTTCATGACTTTTAAACCCCACATTTCTCACGATGCTTGCCCTGACAGCTCTCAGTTCCACCCTTGTATTTCTGTCTGTATCAGACATGTTAGCGCCGACACCTACTGCCCTGACCTTTAGATTCTCATCTCAGGTTATAGCCGACCAGAGGGCATCTACCAACCAACCTTTTGCTCTTGCCTGTTGTCTGGGCATCTCCTGCCTGGCTCAGCCCTGAATGCCACTCCACATGCTACACGGTGACTGAAACTGTGTTTCTTCTTTGTCGGGTCCAACACTCTTATGTTTTGGAAGAATCCTCTGGAAGGTTTCCCACACAGCCAGCAGTCTTCTCTCCTTTAATTAAAAGAGAAGAAAAAAGGAACTTACAATAATTTTGTGTAAGCCTGCCTTCAGTGTTTTTCTTTTCACAGACATATGCTAAATAATATGGCGTATTTTTTGTTGTATAGCTTGATATTTTTGTACACACACGGTATATATTATATCAACATATATTCTTCTGGAAGTGATTTCTAATGATTCCATGTAATTCTCTTTCCAGCCTGTAGGTGTAACATAATTTTTCCAAGTGTTTACTTATGACTGAATTTTAAATAACACTGCAGTGAAGTATTCTAGTTTTAATTGAATGACCTCCAGCAATGAAACTGTGTTAAATTAACTAAACATAGTCATTTCTTTGAATAAATTTGTCCAATCTGTTCATCTTATTAGTCTCTGAGTAATCACTGTGGTCCAGAACTAAGCTAATTGTCCTGGGTACACTCAGACTTAAGTATTATAGTATTAAGGATAAAACAACATGTATACCAATAGGAAGGTGGTGGCAGGTATTTAAGTAAATAGACTCTACATATTTAGACAAAATAGGCACTAAAGAGCTTTAATGGGCTGCTGCAATCCCAGCACTTTGGGAGGCCGAGGTAGGAGGATTGCTTGAGGCCAGAAGTTTGAGACCAGCCTGGGCAACATAGTATAAGACCCAGTGTCCACAAAAAAATTTAATTAAAAAAAACTTTAATGTATACAAATTAAAAATCAACCTGTAGCTGTTTGTGCCTTTGTGTGTGTGTGTGTGTGTGTGTATGGGGGGGTGGTATTGAGATGTAGACTGTGAGAAAAGAATCTACCTGCATGACAGTTGTATGACTTAGCTACTGAAGAGAGTGGGGGAAAAAAGGTAGGTAACTTTGGAAAATGGGTGTTTTGACTATTGTACATAAGTGTGTATTCATGGGTTAGGATACACACATGTATTTCCTAGATCTGTCCACTGAGAGGGCTTAGAAGCAATGACATTCCAGTAGCAACAAGCACACCCAGATTCTGGTTCCTAAATACCATTCTGCAATAACAATAACCATGACTCCTTGAAGAAATGGATAATTATAGGTCAGGAGCATCTTGCATTGTCAGAAAAGAAGGGAGTGCTCATAAAACAAAGGGTGTGGGCATGTCAAAAGGATATAGGAGCCAACCTCCTAACAGCCAAAGCTGGAATAATTTGAGAAACAAAATAAATAGCGTAGTACTGTATTATAATTGAAAGTATAAAATAATTACACCTGTACATAACTTTATACTGGGAGAAGAGATACTGTGTTTCCCCGAAAATAAGACAGGGTCTTATATTTATTTTTCCTCAAGAAGACACCCTAGGGCTTATTTTCAGGGGATGTGTTATTTTTTTTAAGTATGGTACAACAATCTACATTTATTCAAATATAGTTAAGTCGTCTTCTTCTGGAACATCATCATAACTCTCCAAATCCCGAATTCCATCCTGAATTTTTTGCGACTCTATTTCCTTTAGAACCATTGGCCCCAATCTCTCATGTCGAGCAGTAGAGCTCTCAGGGGGCAGATGATCGTCTTTACTGCTCTGTGACGAAATGCATGGGTTGTGCAGATAGGCTGCGTAGCCACACCCATCACTAGGTCTTATTTTCGGGGTAGGGCTTATATTGTGCAAATGCTTAGAAATCCTGCTAGGGCTTATTTTATGGGTAGGTCTTATTTTTGGGGAAATACAGTACCTTCCTTATAGAAGAATTTCAAATAATTTATGTAGATACTTCCCTCTTCAGGAGCTAGGGCTTAATTCCCCCACCCCTTGAGCTGGGCTGAATTTAGTGACTCACTTCTAAGGGATCGAGTGTGGAAAGGGAGGAAAAAGTAAGTTTATAATGGAGAAACCTGACAAACACTACCTTAACCAAGTAATCAAAGTTTGCATCACCAGTGGTAAATCATGTTGAAAGCATGTACAGTTCATATGATGTGATGAGAAGGGCACTTCACGTCTGTGGTCTTCCCCCAAAACCTATAACCCCGATATAACCATGAAAACATCAGACCAATCCCAGTTGAGCATTCTACAAAATACTGGACCATTACTACTCAAGACTGTCAAGTCGTGAAAAACAAGGAAAGACTGAGAAACTATAACAGACCAGAGGAGAACAAGGAGGTAGGGCAGGTAATTACAAAGTGGGATCCTGGCTTGGAATCCTCAAACGAAAAAGGACATTGGTAGAAACGTTGGTGAAAACCCAAATGGAGTCTGGAGTTCAGGTAATTTTTTAAAAGGACACTAAAAACATTTGCCTCTCAACATTTCATTATGTAAACATTCAAACATAAAAGCTGAAAGAAATGTACAGTGAACATCTTTATACCTGCCACTTAGATTCTACAATTTAAGATTTTGTGATCTTTGCTTTATTACATATCTACCCATCAATCCATCTTATTTAAAAAAGTATTTTAAAGTAAGTTGTACACATAAATACATGTGACCCCCCGCCCCAAGCCTGTTTAAAATGTAATTTCTACATTCTCTGCCAAGGTTGTTGTCCAGCACCTATTGGGCCTGTCGCAGTGGACACTGTGTCTATGGTTGTGCCCTGTTGAACCTACAGGACCGTGGGAAGTTGGAGAGGATGTCGGTTATATAGGCACGTTCCAAAGTGATCACAGATGTATGTGATCAGGTGACCATGCTTGACTGACGTGGGTCTAGACTCGTGGGCACTGGGGCATCGTGGGATCTGTGAGCATCAGGACGTAACAGCTGCTTTCCTGGCATGAGGGCAGCTTTAAGGATGGCTGGAAGGGATGGTGCATCTGGTCCGAGACAGCACCGAGCTGCTGGAGTTGTAGTGTGTAGTACCTGAGCATTTATTTGGGGAGAGCCTAAGGCCTGCCTCACCATGCCATTCTCCCTTCCCTCTGATCCCCTGGGAAAATAAATAGAGCCAGAGGAGAGAGGCTTTAGTTCTGGAAGGGGGTAGGAGGACTGACCAACTCATCAGTCAGGAGAGTGTGCAATTATGCAGAAAGGACAGAAATCACTCCCTGAAGGCCACAGACTTGGGGATTTGCCCAGAAGAAGACCTTACAGCTGCTAACAGTAGCCCTATTCAGTTTGGGTGCATAATGATTTTTTAAACTAATCAGGAACCAAAGCCTGAGGCTGGGGACAAACACAAATATCTTGTTGACAGAGCAAACATCTAGATTTTTGTCAGATAGGAAGTTGCTGGGAAGGTCAGAGTGATGTAATGGTGTGCGGCTAAGCCTTCATCCTTAAACAGATGGGCCCCCAAGCTACCATCTGCAGCTCCCTGGGGCCCTTCGAAATCACTTCCTATAAATTAAATTGTCCTAAGTTAGTATCGAGAAATTAATGTGGTAGCCATACCAGAAGCAAAGGTAGACAAAGGAAGGAAATTTCCACTGAGTTACCCGTTTCCTTTTCCTCCCCTGCTTTATAAATAGACCTGAGATTTATTATTTTGTCAACTTTCTTGTAGCATGTGAATATTGTTGCCTCCCCAAATAGCCATCCAAAGTAAACTTCCCTTTCATCTCTTAAGCTTGGACAACTGCATTTATCCCTACCTAAGCCAGTGTCAGCTAGATATTCTTCATAAACTGTCTTTTGCTATTTTGGGTTTTCTGTTTTTGTTGAGGAAGTAGTGTTTTTCTTTCTGTTTTTTTCTTTCATCAAAGGGATATTTGTTCTGGAAAGACAAGGGGAAGGGGTGTTTCTCAGTCTAGATCAGAGGCAGAAAATGTACGGCATCGTATATAAATGGCTGGTGATGAATCTTAATTGGCGATGTTTTTAATAAAACATATCAGCATAGAAAGCAGGGTCTCCTGTACTCAGCCTTTTATTTATTCAACAGTTCTTGGCACATCGATGTGCCAGGCACTGAGGAGTCGTAATGGATGAGGTAGCCTCTGTTCTCGGGGAGAGGGAAAATTGCAAAGTGAAGTTTAAGGAGGTGCTAGAGAAGCTGGAAGAGGAGGAATAAGGGGGGCCTTCCTGGAGGAGGTGATGCTTGAGCCGTGTCTCAGGGGAGTAGCCAGGTGAGGTGGGGGTTGGGTGGGAGGAGATCCTAGCGGAAGGGTGGAAAGTTAAATGGTGGATGGAGCGCAGCGCAGCAGGGAGCTGAAAGAGAGGCCGAGGGAAAGGTTGGTTCAGGATAGGAGTAAGAGCCTGGGAGGTGCTTGTGGATCAGTTGGTAGGTAAGGAGTAGGAGCAGGAAGGTGGGGTGTTAGCACATCAAGCCTGCTGGCTTCGCTTTTCTGGGTAAAGTGGGAAGAAAGGGCATTTGCTAGAGCAGGACTGAGAAAAATGATAAGAAGTTTCAAACAGTGGTTGTGGAGAATGGGAGGGGGCTTTCTTAGGATACTAAGGGCCTTTCTGGGTCAGAAAATTCAAGTGCAGTGGCATCTTTCTGTGGTCTTTGGGCCTGGGGTGTAGGTGAGGACAAGCTGAGTTGAGTTGATTCCCATGGGTGTGGTCAAAGAAGAGGGCTGCAGAGGCAACAGGGAGAGCTGGATGGTCAGTGGTGGGGTCCATGCTGTGAGATAATGAAGATGGGACACACTCAAGGGACATTAAGGAGCAAGGACTTCAGGGGAGAAGGGGCTGTGAGAGCCGGAAGGATTGGGGGTTGTGGGCATCAAGCAAGAGCTTTAAAATGTGCCTCTGGCTGTGAGGTGTGACCCAGGGAATGGCTGGCCAGAGGCAGGAGCCAAGGACCAGAGCCCAGGTGCATCTGCCATCACTTCCTGACCCTGTGCCGGGCACTGCCCTTCGAGCTTTGAACTGTCGGTTTAACCAGAGCTCCATGAATAGGCACTATCACCATCCCCTATAGAGGTGAGGCCACCAGGGGAGGTGAAGAAGTTGTCTCAGGCCACACAGCTATTAAGTGGTGGAGTTGAGGTTCTAATCCAGGTTGTCCCTTCTGCTCTTGTTCATTTAGGAGTTGACTATTGGGAAAGAACGTCTCTCAGGAGAAAGGGCAGAACTGTGAACTAAGCCTCTCCTCTTCTTTTCCTGGTGAATGAGAAGTCACCAAAAATAGGTAAGACAGCTGAGATTTGGGGTAGAGGGTTGTACGACTGTGAGTGGTGAGAGCCTCAAAGGAAGACGAAGTTTCACCTGAGGTTGGAAGAGAGATGGGCTGGAGAAGGTCCGGTCTTTCTGCCCGCCCAGAGCTGCACTTGAACCAGGGTCTCCAGGTGGAGTGAGGCCCCCTCGGAAGTAGAGAGGGGGAGTTAGTGTTTAATGGGTACAGAGATTTCATTGGAGAAGATGAAAAAATTCCATAGATGGTTGGTGGCAATGGTTGCAGAACAATGCGAATGTGCTTAGTGTCACCGAACTGTATACTTAAAAATGGTTAAAATGGTAAAATTTGACGTTTTGTCTATTTTACCACAATAAAAAATAAAAAAGGTGTTGTAGGGAGAGAATCATAATCGTTACCATTTATGAAACTTTTTCCTGTTACAAAATGGGCAGTTATTAAATGTTTGAATGTATGCTGGGGATTTTGCTAAGTGCTTTGTGTGTATTTTCATTTAATCCTCACTTTCTGAGATGAAGTAAAGCCCTGCTGTGCAGATGAGGAATCTCAGGTTTAAAGAGATTAGGCAACCGGCCCAAGGTCATGCATCCGGCAGTGCTGTAGCCTGGGTGCAACCAGATCGCTCTGACTCCAGAGCCCTTGCTTGTATCCCTTACAGAATTGAACAGTAGAAAGAAGGTTCCAGAGACTGTGGGAGAGGGAGAATGCAGGCAGTTGTGGATAAAGGAAGTGCCTGGAATGGGGAATGCTGGATGAGGAGAGGAGGGTGGGGGGCAGGGGAGCAGCAGGACCACAGGCATGAGAAGTTGGATGGAAGGGACCACCCTCCAGTGTGCAGACTGGGCATGTGCTGTGACAAACTGGCACAAAGTCCAGGTAACACTGACCTTGTCTCAGAGGAGGGCTGGAGGTGACAGAGAAGGGTAAGGGCCCAGTGTGGTGGGGTGCCTGTATGATCTACAGTCAGTCTTGTCAGCAGAAGATTCTTCCCAGCCTGGGACCTGCGCCGGGAGGGGCTGGTGGTATGGACAGCATGGAGAAGGGCTTGGCCTGTGCTCCCTTCTCATCTTCATCCTGAACTCTCCTTCCTGCTGACCTGCCCGAGGGAGCCAGGCTGCCGATGAGTCTGAATTCAGCAACCTGATATTGAATTTAGGTGCACAAATACAGGGAGGAGGAGGAGGAGGCAGAGAGGAGGATTGAATATTTTTCTAATGCTGACAGAGCAAATACCAGGGGTGAGGTTAAATCATGGCCAACTACCAGGCTTTGTAGACAACCAGCAAACTGCAAACAGGTTTTTATCCTATTTAGCAGAACGGTATGAAATATATACACCAGGAAATAGATTTTGCCTGGCTCCTCACGAAGATTTTGAGGTTGTAACCTAAAACTCCTAAAGGTGTGTCTTATCTTAAGTGGTGGCCAGTGGTGTTTGTGATCCCCTAGATGGAGATGGGGGCCTGACTCAGATATTTAGGTTTAGTGGGGTGTTTGTGCACTGATTACAAGGGGCCTCTTGAGAGCTCCTGTTACCATTTTTACTTCATATGTTTACTTTGGATTCAGCAGGATTCTTTTATTCTCCTGCCCATAGTTTTAAATTCTGTGCTGAAAGGCAGACTGCCTGAGCAGTGCTTTCGGCGTGATAGTGGTGATCACAGAGAGTGTGCTCTGTGAGTATATAATAATTTGGAATAAATAAAAAGGTGTCTCATGGTAGGGCAGCCTGGAAGTGGCATCGTTGGGGATTAAGTTGTGCTGCAGTTGAATCTTGCAGCTGTCAGACACGCGGTACGGCAGCTGTAACCTCCAGGTGTAAATAGACTTTCATCAGCATCACTGAAAAGTGCCGGGAGGATCCAGGGCCTGCGGGATGCTATCTGTCACGAGTTGATTGCAGAACCTTATTCCTGGCTGTGATGTGTTTTACTCCCTATAGCTGGCTGGATCTATAGTGCTTAACAGTTCATTTCCAGGAAAGGTAGAGGGTGTATGTGCTCGCTGATGTCAAATTCTGATTGATCATTTCACTGTCCCCTTTTCTGCCCTAAGAAACAGTTGGGGGCCGGGTGGAATTTGCCTTAAAGTGATAATAGGACTAAGGTAATGATAATAAAAGTAGTCGTTCATTTTGGGAAATAATAATGGCTAACAGTACAATGGCCAGTTACCTTCTATGCCTTCTTGGGATTACCTAATGGGCTGATCGGACACAGGATTTTGTCTTTTATTCACCGCTGCATCCCTCAGCCAAGAACAGTGCCTGGCACATGGTAGGTGCTCTAATAAATGAACTTAGTACAGATGAGGATGCTGAAGCACAGAGAAGTTAAATTGGCTGCTCAAGGCCACATAGTTAATAGCTGGATTCCTTGACAATAGGTAGATGAAGGAAGTGGAAGTCACAGGGAATAATGGTTTGTCCTCAGAACTTCCTCATTGAGAATAGTATTGTCCATGCTTTTAGAGAAGGCGTGAGTTTTACAAAAGTAAAATTTTTCTATCTGTTAATAAATACTAATTTTTAAAATTAATTTTATTAAAAATATAATTTTATAATTATGTTATGAGGATTAAGTGAGAAAGAACTTAGAACAATCCTTATACTTTGTAAGTGCTAGAAAGTGCTTGAAAATTTGCTGTGTATGTCATTTATTTTTTTAAAGGATGTTTGATTGCTTACTTGGTTTTAATTTTGAAATAATGACAAATTTTTTTTTTAATTATAGAGATGTCTTTAAGAATAGACTTCAATAAGAACATATACTTCAAAATATAATAGGAAGCCAAGAGTGAGGTTTGATTTTAGTAACAAGAATATTATGTTACTATTCTAAACACTGCATGAATATAAAATATTTTATTAGACAAACAACTAGAATATAACATTTTAATAGGAATTGTCCATAGAGCACCAAGAAAAGTATATTAGGAGAAAGTGTTATTGTTTAGTCCAGTAGTCTTTAAACATTTGTGACATTGCAGTCTTAGCAATAAAATACCTTTTGCTCACACCTGCATCATTTATAAATTTATAGTCACACACTTACTAATAAGCTATTTGCATTATAAAATATACAAAACAGAAGTAAAAAAAAGAATGACACAAATAAGCATGATTTGAATATTTAGGTTTTTTTCCCCTGTACCCCTGGAGATCACCTTTTACCCTATTTCAAGACATCTGGTTTAGAAAGACAGCATAATCTAGAAGAGGAAGCACACAGCATTTTTTGAAGGAGGTTTACTATTTTTCTGGAGTCGTATGTGGATGAGAAATTGACAGAGGTAAACTGTCAGGCGGATTGAGTGTAGGATGTTTGAGGAGTAAACTAGAAAGCTATCCCTGGCCATCTATCTAAAAGCGTTGATGAGGTATCACAAATCAAACTCCCAAGGATTAAAGTGTCCCCATTAGAATTGGCAACCCACTTCCTTATAACTGATATAATGCTGGACACTACGAAATAGAGGAAAAAATATAGTTCATACACAAGGTATGCAAAATTGCTTTTAAATTCAAAAGGTATTTCAACAACTGTCATGTACCTTACCACATTTTGGTCCGTGATGGACCGCATGTACTAGTGGTCCCATAGGATTATAATACTGTGTTTTTACCTTGCCTTTTCTGTGTTTAGATGCACAAATACAGTTCCTGCAGTACTCAGTAAAGTAGCATACTGTTACTTTGTAGCCTGGGAGCAACCACGTAGCCTAGGTGTGTAGTAGGCTATACCAACTAGGTTTGTGTAAGTACACTGATGTTCTCAAAACTAACATCGGCGCCTAACTATGCATTTCTCAGGACCCATCCCTGTCGTTAAACACATATTACTGTATTTCTCAATGGAATGGTAAAGAAGCTAAGTTAATTATTTGGAAGTGAAAAAGTGAAAGATGATATCACTGGACTGGACCTTGGCAAGAGGTGTGGATAAGAGGGGGTAGTGGGGACACTCTGCTTATGGCCCGCAAGAGAGACCAGGGTAGAGGCTGGCTGAAAACTCTGGAAAGGCAGAGGCAGAACCTAGAGTGGGGTGCTTACCTTTGTTATTGTGTAATATTTGCTGGTAAATTAATCTTAGTTTCTCTACAAATTAACGTTTTCTAAGATTGTCAAATCCTTTACCTGTTTCTAGATTTAAAATATCGTATGAAGAGAGATTATCAAGTTAAACTGGATTCACTGGTTGAATACTTTGTCCTTGTGGGTCAGATTCAAGCTTTTGTAGTAGTTTTATTTATTTATTTATGAATGAATGACAGGGTCTTGCTATCACCCAGGCTGGAGTGCAGTGGCATGATCATTGCTCACTGCGGCCTCTAACTCCTGGGCTCAAGTGATCCTCTCACTTCAGCCTCCTGACTAGCTGGGACTATAGGTTTGCACCACCATGCCCAGCAAATTTTTCTGTTTTTTCTTTTCTTTTTTTTCTTTTTTTTGTAGAGACAGGATCTCACCATGTTATCCAGGCTGGTCTTGAACTCCTGGCCTCAAGTGATCCTCCTGCCTTGGCCTTCCAAAGTGCTGGGATCACAGGTGTGAGCCACCTTGCCCAGACTAGTGGTTTTATTTTTGAGAAAATTTTTATTACAAGAGAAAGCAGCTATTGCTATTTTTGGAATTTCAGCTTATACTGTGGTTGATATCTATAATTTCTGTTGCAAAGCATGCCAGCATTATTCTGAACTGCATCCAATACAGGTTGGTGGTCCAGGTCATTACTTGCAAATTGATGAATCCTGTTTTAGCCACAAAATCAAGAATCACAGCTGTGCTCCAGAGAGGGAAATAGGGGTTTTTGTTCAACCAGCTATTGGTTATTTGGAAATTGTTGCTGACTATTCTGCCCAAACTTTGCTGCCTATTTGCAACTTGCATTATAGTTCAGCTTAGTTCTGCCATCTGCTCTTGTTCATAGGCTGTGTGTAATATCATGCAGTCTCTCCTTGGTTTCCAACATGCCCAGGTTAAACATAATGATCCCAGCTTCTGTTTCATGTCGCTTTTTGGCATGCATACCCAAAACATTGAGTCCTATATTTGGTCAAATTTGTGTAGCATGATTGATTTGGAAATAATGTTTTCAATTTCTTTTTACTGCATATATCAGAACAATTTTCTGTTAACTAATATGGTGTTTTGACTTTTGGTTTTAGCATGTTTTAGAACAAATATTCTAGGACAAGTCTTATAGTAGGACTTCAAGGCAGAATTCATTAGCCTTGTGACATCAGTAGCCACCTCAGACCACCAAGTGGTAATGCAGATGAATTGATTTTGAATGATGGTTGGGGTAAGCTGATCATCCATAGTTTCCTATTGATCTTGGGGACTGGGTTTAATTACTGAAATAAGTTGGCAGTTTCAGACAGATTTAGAATGCAAATTATTATTCTTTGAAACATTAAAAGCAGGCCCAAAGCTTCATTTTTCATTTGAGAGTGTTTAAAACTGTGCTTACAGCCATTTTGTTCCTCAGAAAACTAAAAAGAGAACTATCATATGATGTGCAATCCTACTACTGGGTATATATCCAAAGGAAAGGAAATCAGTACGTTGAAGAGGTAGCTACACTCCCATGTTTATTGCAGCTCTGTTCACAATAGCTAAGATATGGAATCAACCTCAGTGTCCACAAGCAGATGAATGGGTAAGGGAAATGTGTGGTACAGATACACAATGGAATATTATTCAGTCATAAAAAATGAAATTCTGCCACTCAAGGCAACACGGATGAGCCTAGAGGACATTATGTTAAGTGAAAGAAGCCAGGCACAGAAAGGTAAATACTGCATGTTCTTACTTACATGTGGAAGCTAAAAAAGTTGATGTCATAGAAGTCGAGAGTAGAATAATGGTTACCAGAGGTGGAGAGGAGTAGCAGGGAGGGGAGGGTGGATAGCCAAAGGTTGGTTAACTGATACAAAAGTACAGTTGGATGGGAGGTATAAGTTCTAGTACTCTATAGCAATACGGGGTGACTGTAATTAACAGTAATTTATTGTATGTTTTCAAATAACTGGAAAAGTAAATTTTGAACATCCCTAACACAACAAAATGATTAAATGTTTGAGGTGATGGATATGTTAGTTACCCTGATTTGATCATTGTATATTATATGCATATATTGTATACCCTAGTAGGGATATGCATAAATATCCCTACTGGGCATGTACCCAAAAGAACAAAAGACACTCTATAAAAAAGACGCCTGCACTCAAATGTTCATAGCAGCACAATTCACAATTGCAAAGATGTGGAAACAACCGAAGTGCCCATCAATATATGAGTGGATTAATAAAATGTGGTATATGTATACCATGGAGTACTATTCAGCTATAAGAAAAAACGGTGATATAGCACCTTTTGTATTTTCCTGGATAGAGCTGGAACCCATTCTACTAAGTGAAGTATCCCAAGAATGGAAAAACAAGCGCCACATGTACTCATCAGCAAATTGGTTTCACTGATCAGCACCTAAGTGGATATATAGGAATAACATTTATCGGGTGTTGGGCTGGGAGGGGTGAGGAGGGGATGGGTATATACATACATAATGAGTGCTATGCACACCGTCTGGGGGATGGACATGCTTGAAACTCTGACTCGAGGGGGGAGGGGTGGCAAGGGCAATATACGTAACCTTAACATTTGTACCCCAATAATATGATGAAATGAAAAAAAAAGAAAAATATCACACTGTACCCCCCAAAAAAGGTCAGTGATAATTTAAAAACAAACAAAAAAACTCAAAACACTATGTACTTAGTACTGAGAAGGTGAAATTTGAAAGCATTTCAACATGATGGCAGATTATCTACAAATAAAATATTTAAGTGTTATTGGAGTATTTTCAGCAGAAGCATTTCACAACAAGTGAGAAAAGATCCTTTTCTGGAAATAGGTGAGCCAGATATTAAAGAACCAGAGGAAATAGCAAATACAGACCATTTGTGGGAACCTTCCATTCCCTCAGGAATTTCCTTGAAAAACAGGCTATGTAGGGAACTAGTCTTCGGCAGTATTCAGGCAGCTCTGGAGAAGTTTTCTTAAATGGTAGTTATGGTATCATTCAGAGAACACTAGTGGTAAGTGTTCTTATCCTTCATTTTACATAAAAAAAGACAGTCACTTTTATAACTCATTTGTTGATGTATTTATGGCTTAGATGGGGGAAATGTGAGAAACTATGATAGTTGGCAAATACTTAGAAATGACAGGAATAGAATTAGAAACTGATAAAATAAGAATTTGGGGTTCCTGGGAGTCCTTGAGAAAAGTGGCCTCACTGAAAGAGTGAATCAGGGAAAAGTAATGCTGCTCCCAGAGACATTACTCACTAAGGGAGCGCAAGCATGCCCTTCCTCACCCTTGCAATGGGAGGCCGTGGGAGTGTCGGTGCAGGGCTTGGCCTATGGCATGTGAGCCTGCAAGCCCTTTTGAGTCCTCATCATTGTTAGTACAGTAAAGAGAGATTTCACACCAACATGTGGCTCTAGTTTACAGATTCTAATCTGCCAAATCCTATTTCAAGGATGTTAAAGGGGACAACATTCAGAACTATGTGTTTGTAGAAATGAATGAAGAGCATTTACAAATTTTATCTGAATGACTTTCCTTTTCATTCTAAAAAAAACGAAAGAAAGGTTTATTGGAATAATCTCCTAAAGCCCCTTCTGGTTGTGAATGAGTGTGTCCATTTTGAATAGATGAGGATGGGAGGTGACATTTATTTAACACTACTTCCTATTTCAGGAGCTGTATGTATAATAGTTGCTTTAATCCTTCATTTTTTTATTCACTCTATAAATCACACTTGTTAGGTAGGAATATCACTCTTCTTATTTTACAAATAAGGGTGAATTAACATGGACAAATTCACTTAGCTACCACCAATAGGTAGCTGAGCTGGAATACATTAAGAAATGGATATAATAGTAACAGTGAATCCTTGTAAGTTTTGAAAAAAAATAGTGTTTTGGGTGTTAGAATTGTTCTGTTTTCTCTATTTCTTCCTATTAGCTCACAGATTACTTAGAAGTCAAAAAACTTTTTAAAGATAGCAAGATTCTACCCCTCGAAGAAGAAACACGTAATTTTTTGGATTCTCAGGAGGGGGGAGAGCAATAAATGATACCCCAGTTTTCTGTGAGTTCTGAACCAGTTCTGAGAGACAAGGAGAAAGAAGACATGTGAAATTCAAATTGCACCTTTTTTTTTTTTAACTGATAGAATTAATATTGGAGAATATGACTTAAGTATTTTTAAAAAATGGTTTTTATATGTACCAACAGTGGGCTTCCTACTGCTGAATCCCATCTAGACAGCCTTGCCTACCTGCTCACTGGCAGTGCGGGACCATTAGGCCCTCCCATGTGGTGGCCAGAACGTTGACCAGACTTACATGTGTGCTTCCAAAGTAGCTTGGCACCCGAGAAGAGGAGGGAAGGGCTGGGACCCGTTCCCAGTTCCTGTTCCCAAACTTCATGGGTTAGGTAAGTCACTAGGGCTTCTAGGAAGGGGTGAGGGAGGGGCCCGGAGAGAGGCTCAGGTGGTAAGCTAGAGGGATGCTCTTCACATGCAAGAGGAACCAGACTGACCCCTTGCCCCCAGTAATAAATGCTCTTCTGTTTCCCAGAGCCAACATTGTTCTGAATCAATTGTTTTCTTCTACTTGAAATTCCAGCTTTTGTAAAAGTGAAGTTAGAGTAAAAAGAAAAACAAAAAAACCCTAATCTTGTTTCTATTTTAGTAGAAGTCAATGTAAAATATTTTAGCATATATTCACTCAGTGGTCTAAGAAAGTGGGTGTACGTGATTGGGCCAGTGGCAATGTCTTTCAGAACCTGAATTCAAACACATGCCTCTGGAACCTTAAAATACCTTGGTACTTTTAGGTTTCTTTGGAGATAGTGAATAGATCAAAGACTTCACATAAACAAAAACTGCTCCTTTCCATTGTGTTGAGTTGAAGTCTCTGCCATGTAAGAGACCCGGTTTTAAAGCTCTGCTTTCATGTTTTTTCCTAATAAGAATGGAAGATACTCAGACTGAAAATTTTTGTGGGCAACTGGCTTGTCAATTTCTGAAGTAACATTTTTATTCAACAAGGAGTAAAGCAAATTTGCCCAACTAAATTATTCATAGGAATTACAAAACTTGTCACTTAGAGTGGATGTTGGGATATTCAGGTCATTTAGGAGGCTGTGGTTAAAAATAAAATGACCTAAATATATAGCTCTACTTTTTTTTTTTAAAGGGAAGTTTAAGCTTTTAATTTTTGTTTGACATTGGTTCTAATTCTGTTTCTATGGGGATTGTAAGTAGCTACTCTTTGAGTGTTCCAAATAAAGAAAAATTCTTTTTACTTTTCTCGTTGGTCGTTCTGCATAGTATATTTGTAGCTCTATTTTTAAACCAGGTTATATAAATTCTGTATTCTTTCTGATACATGAGAGGTATACATGTGAGCGACAGAGAAACTGGAGAAGGTTGTAAGCAAATGACTCTTCCAAGAAGACAATTCATTAATTGTTCTGGTCATTCCTTTTACACTTTTAGGGAAGGAGCATTGGAAATACGAGCTTGTCCCAGTCTGCTTTTGGGCAATAACTGGAGCATAAAATGTTGAAAATCAATTATGTATTTAGGGAGGGTAAAACAGGCTGACATATTGAAGGCATATTGTATTATGTTTGGTGGACTAACCAGGACAGTTACGTCATATTCCTGCAGTAAAATTGTGTCCCAGGAGGGTGAGACATAGAGGCTAACACATCCTGATGTACCCAAACTTCACAGAACACGAAAGTATTTCTAGTAGACTTGCCGTTTGTCCCGGGTAAAAGTCCTGTCTTAAAAATTGGCTCTGCTTTTTTGTTGTTGATCGATAAAGAGCTTGATATTTTTGTTTTATACATACTTGTCCCTGATTTACAGCAGAGTGGTAAACCTGCAGGGGCCTGAATGTTCCCTGTGCCGGTTAGGTCTTAAGATCTCTGCAGGAGAGGGTAGAGAGTTTTAGATTTCTCCTGTAACCCCCCTGTGCCTGACAGAGTGCTGACCCTCTGTATAGCGTTTGTAGATTTGTAGGATACTTGCGTGGATGTTGTCTTATGTCCACTTGATAGGAGAGGTACCCAAGAACGGGGTTCTATTGTCTGTGGTCACAGAACTGGTAAGTACCTATATTAGTTTGCTGGGGCGGCTGTAACAAAGTACTACAAACCAGGTACCTTAAACCTGCGATCCCCAACCCCCTGGGGACAGGGCTGAGCATCACCGCCTAAGTTCCCTGCCCCCACTCCTGGTCAGTGGAAATGTTGTGTTCCATGAAACTGGTCCCTGGTGCCAAAAAGGTTGGGGACTGCTGCCTGAAACAGTAGAAATTTATTGTCTCAGAATTATGGAGGGTGGAAGTCCAAGATCAAGCTGTTGGTTCCTTCCTAGGCCCTGTGAGGGAAAGATCTGTTCCAGGCCTCTCTCCTTGACTTGTAGATGGCCATCTTCTGTGTCTCTGCCCATCATCATCCCTCTATGCCTCTGTCCAAATTTCTCCTTTTGATAAAGATACCAGCTATATTGGATTAGGGCCCACCCTAATGACCTCATTTTAACTTGATCACCTCTAAATATAGATCCTATTTCTAAGTAAGGTCACATTCTGAGGTACTGGGTGTGAGGACTTAAGCATGAATTTTCAGGGGACATAATTCAACACATACAGCAAAGATCTGGGGTCACGGCCTCTGTCTCCTAATTCAATAACTTCCTCTGCCCAGGTTAATAAATATTTGGTTTTTGGTTTATATGCAGCTTAGGGAAGACCTAATTTTCTGTTCAAACAAATACCTACTGCACTCCTTATAGTTTCCTTCCATGCTAGTTTATAGTTTGAAGCCAGTTCTTAGATGGTGACAGTTTTGCTTGAGGCTGTTTTTCAGTGAATTTTAAAAATAATTATCTTCTCCCTGTTTGATCCCAGGAGTACAAAAGTACTTGTTATTTGATGTACACATTGGTTTTAAAGAAGCATAAACTATTTACTTTGCCTATGATTTTTTTCCCTTTTAGAGTTTTTGAAATACCTATTTGTGCCCTAGCAGGGGAAATGATCAGTGATTGAGGGTTTCTAGTATGGAACATAAAGCCTCCTGGGGAGTTGGCATCTTAACTCTCAGGCAGCAGTGGAAATCCAGGTGCCAGGTAGTTATCCACTGAGAACAAGTTTGGGTTGATACTCAGAATGTACTGTTTAGAAGATAAAAAATACTATATTCCATCACTTTGAATTTTCAGTGGTATTTAAAGGAATCTTTTATGCCAAACAGGCATCACTTTAAGAAGTTCCGAGGATAAGTTTCACCTTAGAACTAGGTGCTTTCTGTCTGACTCAAGATTGTAAACTCACAGGGGATGGCCCTGTAAATGTTAGGAAATAAATATTTGCAGGGGTTCTGAGTTAGAATACCGTAAATACAGACCGGATATACCTGTTCTGTGTGTGTTTCTCAGGTTAATTGCAGTTTTCAAAGTAATTTTAAATTTGCTTATATTTTACATATTTTTTTAGTGCAAGACAGATGCCTTAGAAAGCAGCTGCTTATAGAAATGTGAAAAATAAGACCCTGACTGGGACGTTCTCCTGTGTGTGTTGATTCATAGCACAGTGGAACTCTTTGTGTGTGCATTTTGAATACTGGTATAGAACAGGCGTGGATCAAAACCTCTTGTCAGTGTTGCACTGCATCCCACAGTGCAAAGGTAGCCAGTTACATAGTGCTTGGCAGGAAGCCTCCCATTTTGAATATTTGTTGAGAGAAAAGAGAGCTTTAATCTGTGTGGAGCATTTAATAATGAAGAAAGAACAGCCCAACTACTGTAGACAGGTATTCAAAGTCTATCCCACCGGCCTTATACTGTATTAGCTACACATGAATTCCCACGAGGCCTCCAGATTGAAAACAAAGTCCACTGTTGTACTGTACAGCTGTTAAAATAGTTAATACTGTTCTTCCCAAACTATTATGGGATGTGCATTATGTAGCTTTTGAGAACATGAATTTATAGTGCATTTGGGGTCTTTGGGATCATGAACAACTTAATTCAGGCAAATAGCAGCAGACCAAATTATGTAGGCTATAGTAGTTCTTTTTTTAAAAAAACTAGTAAAATATATACACATAATATTTACATTTTAATCCTTTTTAAGTGTACAGTTCAGTGGCATTAAGTATATTCACACTGTTGTGCAACCCTCACCGCCATCCATCTCCAGAACTTTTGCATCATCCCAATGAGAAATTCTGTACCCATTAAACCAGGGGTCCTCAAACGTTTTAAACAGGGGGCCAGTTCACTGTCCCTCAGACCGTTGGAGAGTGTGCACTGTGGGCCCGGGATGAGTCGGCCGCTGTGGCAGCAAAAACACCCTGAGGGCTGGATAAATGTGCTAGGCCGCTGCATGTGGCCCTCGGGCTGTAGTTTGAGAACGCCTGCATTAAACAATTACTTTCCCTTCCCTCCTCCCCCAGCCTCTCTAACCTCTAATCTACTTTTTCTCTCTATGAATTTACCTGTTCTGTGTACCTCGTACAGTGGAATCATAGACTTGTCCCTTTGTGTCTGGTGGCTCTAGTAATTCTTAAGATGTATCTGTATAGTTTTCACTATATGCCCTTTTCTCTTTGATCATAAAATAATTTGGTAGATAACTTTAGAATATTAAAACTCTAGGACAGAAATTTGAAACTCTTATGCCTTCAGGGGCCAGAAGGTAATGACATCTAATATTTATAGAGCAGTTACTGTATCAGGCACAGCTCTAAGCACTTTGCAGGTAATAACACATTTACCCTTACACCAGCTCTGTGAGGTAGATGCTATTAATAATACCCTAGTTTTGCAGGTGGGAAACTGAGGCCCAGAGAGATGAATTACTTGCTTAAGATAATGTGGCTAGTATGTGGTGGAGTGGAGATTCCAGAGCCCAGGTTCCTAAGAGCACCTTGATTATGCATAGGTGCAGCTGAGCCAGCCAGGGAGCGAGCTGATGGGAAACAGCTGATCCTCAGCCCCAATGTTGGGGTGAATTAAGGGAGTGTTGGAAAGAGAGATTCCACTCAGTTACCGTTTGTTGTTGCTGAATGGGAATGCAGGTGCAATGCTACTGGTACTTCCAAATTTTTAAGAGAAGCTAGAAACCCTTATTTATGTGTAACCTCCTGATTTCTAAGTGTTGACAGCCTAACTCTATTACACCCAAAAAGCATGTGGGCCAGACAGAAGAATATCTACGGCCCACTAGTTTCAGACCTTTGCTCTGGAGACTCCAGGACAATCTCTTTCTTAACCAGACCCCTCAGCAGTTGATACCCCTGGGAACACTCATCACTTGCCACTGTTTGGACCTGAAGCAGGGTCTTGGTGATCTTTGCTTCCCCAGCTGCAACTTTCATATAGCAATTTTCAGTAAATGTGTGGCGAGCAAATGAGTCTTTACAGCACTCACGATTTCTTCCCAAGTGCTACCAAGAGTTCACGGAAAGTCTAATTTAAAACAAAACAAAGCCAGTCAGTTTTGAGAGAGGCTCATATCTTTTCATGTAGAGCTTCATAATTTATTGTTTCATTTTGAGTTCCTTTGAATTAACAATGCTGACTAAAATAGGACTCTAAAGTGTTTTTTTTCCTTTAGAAAAATTCTCACCAAACAAATTTAAATATATGCTATGTATAACACATACAAACCTATGCCTCCTTATTTAAATAATAGCTATCAGTATTTATGACATATTTACTGCATGCTAGCCACTGTGTTAAGCCGTTTTACATACCTTATTTCTTTTAATGTAGAGTCACTCAATTAAGAATTAGTGAATTTGAGTTGAATTTTAGAATAAGAAGGGCTTGAACATATCTAATCCAATTTACTGACTGTGTGTGAAGCTGCTCACAGCCAACATATTTGTCTGAGGTCATACATCTGGTGTATGTACAGCCAGATCCCTTGTACACACACATCTGTTGAGTAGTATAGACAACCTTCTTGGACATACCTGTTGTATGGTGTAGTCAGTCTCCCTGTTTTTTTCCTGGCCTCTGGTCCAATAGTTTTTTTCTAGACACCATAGTGCTTCTACTTTTATCTCTCCATCATCTGTGGAAAGACAGGGTTTGTTAAAGTGTAATAATAATGTGTTATTATTAGGTTGTTATATTAGGTTGTTAAGTATGAAATGTTAAGTATGAAATGTTCAATTTCCTTAAGTACTAAGTTTGGCAGTTGATATGTCTGACATTTCAGTTTGATACTTGTTTTATTTTTGTTGTGAAGGTACATTCTCATTCTTTCAAACACATTTTGGCTTGTGATTATTTTTCAAAAATTTTTTTTGGTGTATTTTTTCTTTTTTCAGCATAGTATGGGGGTACAAAGGTTATGTATATTGCCCTTGTCCCCCTCCCCCCTCGAGTCAGAGCTTCAAGCGT
>VBSM01001562.1:7750482-7763780 GCA_008086735.1 Cheirogaleus medius
ACCAAGGTGAATAATGATGAGCTGAAAGCTGTAGTGGAAGTGAATACATCTCAACCTATGCATGAATTAGCAGCAAGTTTTGACATCACTATTCCAACAATGTTGGACCATTTGAAACAAATTGTCAGGGTAAAGAAGCTGGATAGATGAGTTCTACATGAATTAAACGAGCGTCAGAAGAGAAATTATCTCAAAGCTTGCCTTTCTTTGCTGTCACAAGGTAAAGGTGAACCATCTACACCATATTGTTACATGTGATGAAAAATGAATTCTTTTTGACAATTGCAAGCATTCAGCAATTTATCCAATCAGGGTAAATCATAAAGATGAAGTATCAAAACACAGTCCAAAACTGAATATTCATCACAAAAAGTTAATGGTGTCTGTTTGGTGGTCCAGCGCTGGAATTATCCACTACAGCTTCATGAAACCAAGGCAATTAATTATAGTAGATGTCTTCTGCAACCAATTGAATGAAATGATTAGTATGCTTGCGATTAAGCAGCCATACGTTGCACGAATAATGCTGCTCAAACTACAGAAGCTAGACTTGGAAACTCTCTGTCATCCACCGTATTCACCAGACCTTGCACCAACTGACTACCACTTCTTCCAGGCTTTGGACCACTTCTTGCAAGGAAAAATATTTAATTCTCAACAAGCTGTGGAAAATACTTTTCAAGATTTCATTGCCACTTGTTCTCCAGGCTTCTTAACTGCTGGCATAAACAAGCTACCATTAAGATGGCAAAACTGTGTCCATAGTTTAGGCACATACTTTGATTAATGGTACTGCTTCTTGTTTGAGATATAATAAACTACACTTTTGATTTGAAATCAGACATTTCATATTTAATGACCTAATATAAAGCTTCTGAGAGACCAGTCCTTACCAAGGTATTGGAAATGGTTTGCCACTGCTGGTCTGGATTTGGATCATCCTTTTACCTTTGTGAAATGCCTGGAGTTCAGAGTTACTTGTGGCTAAGAAAAGTGACCAAATCCTTAGCTCATTAGCATAGGACCCTGAACCAGATGATCTGATAGATCTGATTGTCTTCTAATACCGTAAATGAGAATATAAGGAGAATTTTTAACTTAAAACAGGCAATTTACATATGAATGATAAAGTAATCTTTATATTCATCTAAAATAGTTGACTTTTGACTTGCACTTCGGTAGACATCAGTGGTTTTTAAATCTGTTTCTAGTGAGGAGGGCAGTGACTTTTCTGTCATTCAACTGAAAATTATTTAGGCTTTTCTTTCTAAAAGTTATTTTGCTGATAACAAAAGCAATCTATGCTTCTGGTAGAAAGTTTTAAAAATAAAAAGTAGCTGAGCATGGTAATGCATGTCTGTAGTCCCAGGCTACGGAGGAGGCTGAGGTGGGAGGATCACTTGAGCCCAGGAGTTCAAGGCTGCAATGCACTAGGATCACATCAGTGAACAGCCACCGCACTCTAGCCTGGACCCCCATCTCAAAAAAAAAAAAAAAAAAAAAAAAAGAAAGAAAGAAAAAAGTAATTTTACTATGCAAAAATTTACTGCAGACATTTAAAATAAAATAGTAAATTTAATTTTATTTAAGTTTAACAGTATACAACTGAAAGTAAAATCGAAGGAATTGCTGAACTGCAGTTAATTTTTTTTCAAACTTAATGTGCCCCCTCCACACATACCCAGAGAAAATTGTCTTAAAAAATTTAAAAAGTATATGAAAATACTGATGAGCTCAGTACAAGAATCCAGATTACGCTGACTTCAAAATTTTTTTTCTTTTCTGCTTCATTGTACTGTCCACATGCAAGAAAAGTATAAGCAATACAGATTGGCATATAATTAAGGACTCGAGTGTGCAATACAGGTCAGAAATTACAGTTTGAGGAGGGATGGAGAGGGGACATGAAAACTCACATTAAAAAAATTAAAAACCTAAGACAGCTGAAAAATTTTCCAGGAGAAATTAATGGAGAGATCGGTATCTCTTTCATTACTTCAAAAATGTGAAATAAGAGTTCTGCTACATAAAAATAGGTTTGAAACCCCAGATGTACATCATTTTACTTGCTCCCAGCAACTATTGGCAGTATTCCTACTTTTATCATTGAAGACTTGAAGGCTGATGGAGGGGAAGTGACTTGACTCCCTGGAGGTGACACCATTTATCGGGAGTGGCCAGAATGCCACCCTTTCTCAGCTGGTGCCCTTTGTGTCTAATACTGAGGAGATGTGGGTGTCACAGACATGCACAGGTACATGTCACCTGCACTCTCGTTATCCTGTACACAGTTGCAACTTTGGAATTAAGGAGGAAAGCCCTGTGAGCAGTCTAGAATAGACAGTGCATGTGTAGGGCATGCACCTTTCTCCTAAGTGCATTCTCAGGACCTGTCATCTTTGATCTGGAGGCCATTTGGATTAAGGATACATAAAGGTTCTATTTATAAGAAAGGTCAAGCTGGATATTGGAAGTGGAGGTGGGCTAGAGAAGCTGGCAGACTTGACTGGGTAAGGGCATCAGCTTGGGAAGAACACAGACTGTACAGCTTGACAGACCTCCCCAAGATCCCTTACAGGGACAATAACTGGGTTTTTGTGGTGTCTCTGGGCTGGGTATTGTTCATGTCCCAAATGTTCATCAGATGCATACTATGTACCAGGCCCTGGGTATATGATAATAAACGAGTTGGAGTCCCTTCCCTGTTCACAGTCTAGGAGGGCACAGAATTTCATATATAGACACAAGACAGTATAATAAAAGGAATATAGATGAATGAGGTATAGTGAGAGCACAGGGGAAATTGAGACCTTTGCTTTGGAGTGAAAGGAAGGCAGTGGGGTCTTGGAGAGTGAATAGGAGTTGTCCAGGTAGAATAAAAGGACATTGCAGGTAGAGAGAGTGATCTGTGTATGTAAAGTGGATGGAATCTGGGTAGCAAATTTTAGAAGAAATTTTACACCAAATGGGTAACCCAGGGCTTTTAAAAGTCATTGTAGAAATTGTCAAAAAAATACAAGTATAGGAGGTATATAACAAATCGCCATATAACCACCAACCAGCTTCACAGATATCAACATTTTGCCAATCTTGTTTCAGTAATCTAACTTTTTTTTGTTTTTGGTTAGAGCAATTTGTTTGTTTTTTATTGTATGTATTTAAAATGTACAGCACGATGTTTCTGTATACAGTCATGTGATGCATGGTGATGTTTTGGTCAACAACATACAGCATGTACCACAGTGGTCCCATAAGATTGTAACGGAGCTAAAAATTTCCTATTACCTAGTGATATGTAGCTGTCATAATGTCATAGTACAACTTTTTAAATAAATTTAGTGCAGCCAAAGTGTACACTGTTTATAAACTCTACAGTAGTGGACAGTGATGTCCTAGGCCTTCACATTTACTCACCACCCACTCACTGACTCAGCCAGAGCAATTTTCAGTCCTGCAAGCTCTGTTCATGGTAAGTGCCCTACATTTTTTTAAATCTTTTATACCATATTTTTAATGTACCTTTTCTATGTTTAGATACACAACTGCTTACCATTGTGTTACTGTTGCCTCCAATGTTTGGTACAGGTGTGTAGTAGGCTATGCCATCTGGGTTTGTGTAAATTGTACTGTCTGATGTTCTCACAATGACATCTTATCTCTGTCCTTTAGTGAGGCAACACTGTACTTATCCTGATTAACATGAACATAGTGAAATGATTACTACAGTCAAACAAATTAACATGCCCATCATCTTATATAGTTACTTTCCTTCCTCCCTCCTGTGGTAAGAGTACCTGAAAGCTACTTTCTTGGCAAATTACCAGTAAACAATACAATATTATTAACTATAGTCTTCATGTTCTTTCATGTTGCACATTAGATCTCTAGACTCATTCATTCTGTATAACTGCAACCTTGTAACTTTTGACCCATGTCTTCCCATTCCACCCTTGGAACAATTTAAAGCAAATCCGAGGCATTATGTAATTCCCCTTGTAAACGATATGTATCTCTGATTTTTTTTTTTTTTTTTTTGAGACAAAGTCTTGCTCTGTCACCCAGGCTAGAGTGCCGTGGTGTCAGCCCAGCTCACAGCAACCTCAAACTCCTGGGCTCAGGTGATCCTCCTGCCTCAGCCTCCCGAGTAGCTGGGACTACAGGCACGTACCATTACGCCTGACTGATTTTTCTATTTTTAGTAGAGACAAGGTCTCACTTTTGCTCAGGCTGGTCTCGAACTCCTGACTTCAAGCGATCTTCCCATGTTGGCCTCCCAGAGTGCTAGGATTACAGGCATGAACCACTGTGCCCAGCCTGTATCACTGATTGATAAGGATCTCCCCATGCCATTATCACACAGTAAAATAGGGATAATTCCCTAATACTAAATACCCAGTTCATATGTAGATTTCCTCTATTTACACAGGTTTCGTTATCTAAAGGATTCATTTATTTAGCACACCTAATTTTTTAGGTACATTAGTTAAATGGGGCTTTAATATCATATTTTTATTTCTTTCTTTAGAAATGTAATACAATTTATCTGGTCTTATTTCTGATCATTGTTACTGATCAGACTGGCCTAGATGGAGGGCTGTGTCTTAAAATTTTTTATATTGATTATTTGTCATATAGCAAAGTCTTTTCTGGGATTCAGAGAACACTCCAGTTCTGAGAGCTAGCCTATAAATGGCTTAGGATACACTGACCAATTCCATTGATTTTTGCTTCAGATTTTACCTTTCAGTGTTTAGTGCAGGAGTTGGAAGTGTGGAGTTTGTTGTACATAATATTATACCTCCAGACTTTGAAAGCTGTCCCCTAGCATGCCTTCTTGGCTTGGACCAGCTCAGCATCCTTACTCAGGTACTTGGAGTGAGTCCCTACAGCCTCAGCCTGATCCTTCAGGGATGGGCCCAACATGCCCTCCTTTTGATGCTTTCCTAGACTACTTCAACCTTCTTTGGTTCTCCATTCCCTCTCCATTTCTCTTACCCTGCACTCTAGCTCTTAATTCTATGCTGTCTTAGTCTGTTTTCTTTTGCTATAACTGAATCCCTGAGACTGGGTAATTTATAAAGAAAAAATTATTTCTTACAGTTCTAGAGGCTGGGAATTCCAAAGTCTAGGGGCTGCATCTAGTGAGGGCCTTCTTGTTGGTGGGGACTCTCTCTGCAGAGTCCCCCGAGGGTTCTCTAAGGTGGCTCAGAGAATCCTGAGCCTGGTGGATGCTGCCAAGATTTGCCACTTATACCTTCCAGAGCAGTGGGTTGAGTTGCACTTGAGGTTGCTTGAACCACAGCTGGGGTGGCCAAGGAGCCCTGCACTAGGATGCAGAAAGCAGAGACCTGAGGTGGCCCTGAGTAGCACACCCATCCCGGAAACTATTTTGCCCTGCTAGAGCTCTGGGCCTGTGATAAGAGGAGCAGCCTCAAAGATCTCTGAAATGCCTAGGGTCTTTCTCCCATTCTCTTGATAATTTCTTCTATCTGTACTAAAGTCCTTAGCAAACAGTTGCTGGGCAACTTACTTGGTTTCCTCTTTCAAACACACTTTTTTCACTTTTTACATAACCAGGCTGCAAATTTTTTTTTTTTTTTTTGAGACAGAGTCTCGCTCTGTTGCTCAGGCTAGAATGAGTGCCGTGGCGTCAGCCTAGCTCACAGCAACCTCAAACTTTTGGGCTCAAGCAATCCTTCTGCCTCAGCCTCCCGAGTAGCTGGGACTACAGGCACACGCCACCATGCCCAGCTAATTTTTTCTATATATTTTTAGTTGGCCAATTAATTTCTTTCTAATTTTAGTAGAGACAGGGGTCTCACTGTTGCTCAGGCTGGTTTCGAACTCCTGACCTTGAGCAATCTGCCTGCCTTGGCCTCCCAGAGTGCTAGGATTACCGGCGTGAGCCACCTTGCCTGGCCCAGGCTGCAAATTTTCCACATTTTTCATGCTCTGCTTCCTTTTGAATTGTAAATTTTGTCTTTAAGTCATTGTTTGCTCTCGCATCTCACTGTATTTCATCAAAAGTAACCGTGCAGCAGCCTGAATTTGGTATTTCTTCTTCAACGATCTTAGTTTATCACTCTTGAGTTCTGCATTCTACAAAGTCCTAGGACATGGACACAATTCAGCCAAGGTCTTTGCTACTTTATAAGGAGGATGGCCTTTACTTCAGTTTCCAATACCTTGTTCTTTATTTCCGTCTGAGATCTCATCTGAATGGCCTTTACTGTCTATATTTCTACCAGTATTCTGGTCACGACCACTTAAGTAATTTATAAGAAGATTCAGACTTTTCCTATAGCTCTCGTCTTCCTCTAAGACCTCATGAACATTGCACTTCATGCTCCATTTGTAGCAATACAGGCTTTTTCTAACCTGCTCTCAAATTCTTTCAGCCTCTACTCGTTACTCAGTTCTAAACCTGCGTCTACATTTTTAGGTATCTGTTATATCAAAGACCCCATTCCTGGTAACAGTTTTCTTAGTCAGTTTCTGTTGTGATAACTAAGTGGTGCCGGCATCTGCTTGGCTTCTGGTGAGGGCCTTCTTGCTGCTTCATAACATGGTGGAAGGCATCACAGTGATAAAGCAGGAGTGTATGTCTCAGCTCAGGTCTGTCTTCCTCTTCTTACAAAGCTACCAGTCCCATCATGAGGGCCGTCACCCTGATGGCCTTATATAATCCTAATTGCCTCCCAAAGGTCCCATGTCTAGTTGGCATATAAGTTTGAGGATTATGTTTCTAACATACGAAATCTTGAGGATACATTCAAACCTTTAGCATATGCTCATCTCTATTGTTTATACTTCTTTTGCATGTAGACGCTTTGAAGCCAGTGTTATCTGAATTCCTGAGCCTGTTTCCTCATATTTTAAAAAATTGTGGTTAAAAAACAAAACATGATATCTATGCTCCAAAAATTTTTTAAGTGTACAGTATTGTTAACTATAGGCATAATGTTGTACAGCAGATTTCTAAAACTTTTTCATCTTCTGTGACTGAAATTTTATATCCGTTGTCCATTTTCCCTTCTCCCCAGCTCCTGGCAATCACCATTCTAGACGACTTCTGTGAGTCTGACTACTTTATATACCTCAGAAGAGTGGAATCATGCTGTATTTGTCCTTCTGTGACTGGCTTATTTCACTTGCATAATGTCTTCAGTGTTCATTCATGTTGTTGCATGTATCAGAATATCCTTTCTTTTTGTAATTGCATAATATTTCGCTGTATAGATATACCACATTTTGTTTATCCATTCATCCATCAATGAATATTTAGGTTACTTCCACATTTCGATGATTGTGAATAATGCTACAGTGGACATAGGAGAGCAAATATCTCTTTGGGATTCTGATTTCAGTTCTTTTGGATAAATACCAGAGATGGGATTGGTCAATATGTCTCATCTTTTAAAATAAAAGTGTGTAATATAGAACTTGTTTATTGCTTCATGAAATGCATGGTGTACAGAGTGGGTCCTTTCCTGTCTGGCATTATTGGCAGCCTGTCTAGAGACCAGGTGTCCACATGGTTTGTGTATATTCACTGTGCCTTATCATCGGTACTTAGTACTTCTTGCTTTACCAATGCCTTACTGTTTTTGATCATGTCTTCAATAACTTTGAGAATTAATCTGGACAGAAGTCAACATTTTTTCCCCCAAATCTTTTTTTTTCCACTGGTCACTCACAGCAGCTGTGCCATGGAGAAGTGTTGACAATGCTTTTGGTTTTTTCAGTGACTGTGTATTATTCCTTCCCAGGGGTGAAAAAATTGCAAGCTTGGGATTTTCTGGATTGTTAGCAAGATCAAAAGCAAAGATTTAAAGCCAAGGGGGAAAAGTTTTTCTACAGAATAGTGGTAGAAAGCAAAAAATGCTAGAGTTTTGTAGAAAATAATAGGTATTGCAAAAATAAGCTTTGACCAGAAAATGAAAGTTGCTGTTTTTCCTGTTATTCTGAAGCAGAAGACAGTGTAACCAGCTAGACTTTTTAATGTCTGATCTTAAAAGGGTATTGATAAAAATGCAGATATATGTTTAGCTTTCTTAATAGGGTTTTAGAGGATGACTTGATTTCCTAGAAATTGTTTCATATTTGTAATTTCAGTAACCATGAGTGTTAGCTTTATAGTGGTTGTCAGAAGCTCTCTTCGATTCTCTTCCACCTAGGGAAGACACAGTTGTAGCCATTCCTCTGATTTTCCTCCGTTTTCACTTTAGAACTAATGAACGAGGGTTCAGTGGCTTTAGCATACCGAAAGCCATCATGGGGTGTTGAATTCTCTAGGAAAAGAGATGGCCTATTTTCTCTGTTTTGTTTTTGACATTATTTGATAGGTAAGATACAAATCTTGTGACTTATTTGTGTTTTGGCCAGAGGACCCTCAGCTTTTTGTGATCTGAGTCATTTCCCAGCAAGGCCCAAGGCATTGAGCCTGGAACCCCCTGCTCAGGGGTGTGGACAGCAGATCTGGCATCTGTAGCTGGGAAGAAGTCCATGTGTCAGGAGGAAAGGGAGGAGGTCTTCAGGGCTAGCGGCCTGGCAGATGGTGGTCTGCGGTGGCCCAGGCACCCTTTTCCCTTGTTCTGGACATATGGATTCACAGTGACCTCCAGTCCCCTGGAAGATTGCTAAGAGCAAGGCCCTCTCACCACCCTCCCTTGGGAGTTAGCAGGTTATCCAGAGGGTCTCAGGCTCCTCATCAGAACTGAGTTAAAGGGTGGGTTAGGCCTGTGGAATGCAAGAGAAAGAGAGCGAGTTATTAGATGCAAGGTCAGGGCTGGTGAAGAGGCAAGAGCAACTTGGCCAGAGCTACTTAAATCTCTATCTTAGAAATTCCCGCTGGGTTGAGCCAGCAAGAGGAGTGTGGGGGCGGGGGGGGGGGCGTTAAGAGGCTTCAGCTGTGGGGAAGGAAGGGCTGTAGACACTGAAAACAACAGGCCAGGCCTGGAAATCTGGTAGCCTAGACCTAAAGAGGGAAGTGTTCATTATCCTGGTAGGGCATTTCGGCCTTCTTGCAAATGCACGGGTCTTAGAGTATAAGGTGCACACCCAACAATGAGCTTGAAACAAAACTGAGTATCACTTAGGTGAATCTGGAAATGGATGTAGCTTTCAATTCAGTTTAGACAAAAAAAATTCCTCAGTTTCTCCCAAGTGTAAATTATAACCTTGTAATTCAGAACTACCAGTTAAATTCATTAAAGTACTTACTCTCTTTACCAAACTTGAAGCAAATCAGTGCTTTCAAATGTGATTATTTATCAAGAAATAAATACAAAGTCACCCAGTAATCAATTCCGAGTAGATGAATGATTAAAGATATTTGAAGTTAGGTTGCTTTAGGTTACGGGAAAACCCACTCTAGCCTTTATGGTTCAGATGGGCACATACAACAGTGCAGAATTTATCCCTTGGCTCTGTATCCCATACAGATTAGATTCCAAAGCAAACTAAAGCTTGCCTCATTGATCACAGAAACCTAACATTTAAACCAATTTTATTAAGGTTAAGAAAGCTGGACGCTTAAGACCTTTAGAGACTATGGAAATGCTTAGGCTCTTTTAAACATGCTCATTTAAATGCCTCCTTCCCTAAGGTCATAAGGTCCCAGGGCTTCTGGACAGATTGAGCTGGCAAAGTCATCAGGCTTCAGCTGCAATGGAGGAGGAGGAGGTAGGTAGGGGGCATGGCTCCAATACAAAGGTGCAGTCCCTCTGCTCAAAGAAGTTTATAGTCTGGTGAGGAGCTTTACTCACAGATACCATACAAGGTAGATGAGAAGATGAATGTGCAAGTAGCCAGATGGGAGAGTCCAGATCAAAATGGCCATGCTGAGTGTCATGTGCTTGCCCTGTCCTGGTGTTCGGTGGTGTTGGAGACCACATAGAGATGGCACATTGCAGTTGGAACCAGTGCCCTTTTCTATTTTTGAGAATACTTGGGTCTTAAGGACTGAGGTTAGCCATGTGGACATCTTCTGTCTTGCATGTAGTGGCAGAGACCCACTGAAAGCAAAATAACCTTTTCTTGGTGCCCAGGGCCCCAAATAGTGCTGTTTTGAAATGCTTTGTTTTGGTGTCCTTGGGCACTTTTGGGGACTGAAAGGCTGTTTATACTAAACCAGCCTATAATCTACTGTTTGGGATTTTACAGTTTCTCTCCTGTCATAATTTCTCAGAGCTGTCATTGTGCTGTGGTCTAACAGTGGCCCTCCACCCTCTTAATTTATGGTGGCCTGGGAGATCGAATATTCCCTCCTGTTAGAATTGAATCTAAAAGAAGAGTGGAGTGGCCCTAAGGGAGGGCCTGGGGAGAGGTGGTGGGTGTAGGTGGGGGGAGGTTGAGAAATGCTCTCTTGTATTGTACATGAACTTAGTTGCAAATTTTGGCAGCTTCGAAAACTTACTTGCATCTTGGTTCCTAGCTGTTTTCTGAATAAGTTGAGGTTGCAGCTTATGACTTCTGTCTTTGATAGGCCTCCTCCTTTTCTTCTTCCACTTGCCTTCCACTCTTGCCTGAATCAGTTTTGTTATGGAAAGGAGAGAATGAAAGTTTTCTCAGGGAAAATGAGAAGAAGGTGAATGGAGGAAAACCCAGGGCTGAGGCAAGGGCATGGCCTGTTAATCAGGCATGGTTCTTGCAACCTAAAATTTACTGAGCCTTGTGAAAGATTCAGTGGAATGTCATGGACCTTGTCATCAAGAAGCTTAGCCTATAGTTGGGAGAGAAAACAGACCTGAAACTGTCAATTGAAAGAAGTAGTTTTGCCTCTGTTGTGAGTTCAGAGAAGAGTGATTTGAGTCAGGAACTAAAAGCTGCGAGGGCTGGGGTCCTAGTGCAATTTGAGTGGCCATGGGGTATAGAGCTCCGATCAGGAGGCCGAGGAGGGCAAGTTTGTGAAACCCCAGTTAGGAAGTGAAAAAAGTTAGAGGGAGATTTAGCGGCACATCTGAGGAACCCATTTCAAGAGGAGGAATTGATGAGGGTTTGTGACTGGTTCACACTGTTGTGTGGGTGATTGAAATGCAGTCTCTTGATGACTGCTGTGGCCTGGGGTGGTACCAGGAATGGCCCAGGCCACTCTGATACAGATGGGACACACTTTAGGAAACAGTGGTAAAGGCTGGATAAGGAAAAGCTGCTTAATTCCACACAAGAAACAAATTGGGAAGAAGGCTTCTGAACTGAACAGCTGGTTACTTGACAGTGACAGGCGGAGAGCAAGTAGCCCTAAGAATTAAGCAACATGGGAGTGAGAATGGAATTAGCAACTCAGCTGGAGCTGGTGTTCCTGTAGCCCTCACTCGTCACCCGGGTACCCAGGTTCTTTCTTATCCAGTCTGTGTCATGTCTGATAACATGATGATGCTCATGAAATCAAGGTCAGGTTCAACCTGGTTATGGACTAGCTGGTTTTATACCAAGGAAAGCTCTGTTCTTCAGGCACTGTAACTGTAGGTAGTTATCCTACAATGGGTGTGTTCTTTCCCAGACTTAGTGAGCAAGAAAATAAGGGTACTCAGTTGAAAACAAACAAACAAACAAACAAAAAACCAAAGCAAAACCTTTTTAGTACTGTTATTAGAGGAACAGGAGAAATCATGGTGGCAAATACAGTGGTTTAGTAGATTCTTTGCATCTGAAAACCATCAGGTTATAATCACTTCTCACATGGTTAATACTTAACATAGAAATCTTCTTTACAGATAAGCTTAGAATTGCTACCTCTTGCCCCTGCCTCCACCCACCAAAGCAGCCAAACATGATGGCAGCTGCCAGGCAGAGCCTGTTAAAGATGACCCAGTCTGTCCCTGCTCCTGCCCTCTCCCTCAGACCACACCTTCCACCCACCCCAGTGCTCATTACCTGCAAATTGTTCCTCACTTCCACTTCCTTTAGCTCTCTTCCCTGGTCCATTTGTTTCTCCTCCCTTTCCCTTTTTTTCAGGCATTATTTTCCATTCCCTCAAGAGGACAAAGGAAACACCCAGGGGATTCTAATGGGCCCTTGGGATCAAAAACCACCTCAGTGTAGTTGATAGGTATAACGGTATTAGCAGGCCACCTGTCTCAGAGAAATAGAAGCCACAAAATTTGAAATGGAAATAGATTTTTTAAAATAATGCCTTTTGCTTCTCAAGCCCCACAAATTCTCCTCCTCCCTGTTTTCCTCTGTTATGTAAGCCTGCTTTCTATTAAGCACCAGCTTTCAAAATGAAACAAAACAAGAGCTTTCTTTTATTTGCTTTAGGATTTCTGTGGTATTGTTTTCCACTCTGTTGCAGTTGCGTGTGACCTGAAGCTGCTGGCAAACTCCCTGGTACAGCGCCTAGTGCCTGAGTGGCCTTCATCCCGTGGTTCAGCCTCTCTGGGCCTCACAAGGAGGTATTCAGAGCTGTAGAACCCTGTACCACCAGAGGATTCAGACTGTCACATGGAATCGATAGTGACATGCTTTGGTCCATGAACACATACAGTAGTCTTTGTTTTGTGGTCTGAGGAGGCCCAATGCCAGGTTTTTAGAAGGATATTTGAGAGAGTTTTTTGATGAATACTTCTATTGGGTAAACAGCTTTGGAAGTGTATCTGTTCATCCTTGAAAAAAAGTGATGACCAGGAGGTAAAACCCTAATAATTCTCCTTAAAAGCATTTTGAGGGGTTTTTGTTTTCATTTTAAGACATCAATAGGAAATTAGATCTGAAAGTAAAAAGATAATGATGGGCAGTTGAAGTCCTCATTCAGCTAGTCTCTAAACTCCTGTGTCTTAGGGTCTGCAACAGTTCCTTCACTAAGTGTATTTTGTCATCTCGTACATTTTACATGAGAATGTTTTGTGGTGTAATGCTTGTTTTTTCAAAACTTTCATGGGTCCAAATGTTGGGTTGTGCATTGAAAAAGGCCTTTGGATGAAAGAAGGCCAAAACAGATTAGGAAAAATTCATGAATGTTTTGCTGACTTAAAATTGATTCTGAAGGACAAAAACATGAAAACACGAGGCATAGTTTCTGAGTCTGGTAGGTGACCTAACTGTAGTTATAAGTAACTTCTCAAACACCACTCAGAGATCCTCTCGTCTTCTTGACCTTTCTTTTTCCTTTCTGTAATTGCTGAATATGGCCCTTAAAACCCATGTAGGGCCAAATACAGAATCCAAACTCTGTGATCTCATCACCACAGAAACAGGCTGGAGGGACAGTCCTCCTTCTCTCAGGAAGCCGCCTCCCCTTGGGAGCTCTGTAACTCTGTAATTTATACTGGTGCCTTTGTAGTCTTAACTCAGAAAGG
>VBSM01001562.1:7763790-7881611 GCA_008086735.1 Cheirogaleus medius
CCTTACCAAAGTAGTGTTACAAGGAGTTGCTCTAGGCGGGGAAGAGGCCAGAGAGAAAGTGCATGTGTCTGTAACCTGTTATGGATCTGATTTCAAGGGTGCACACCCGTCGTGGGTCTTCTGGGCAGAGGGTCTGTCTGACAGCGGGCATGTTGTGGGCTGCGATGGATATTCCTTCATACTTGTCCGTCGGTAGTGGTTAGGACAAATGAGAAGCCTTCCTTTTCTGCTGATTTGTGCTTTGTGAAAGGAGGCTTGGCTGAAAGCTGGGAGACGATTCCTTTCCCGGCTGCCAAGGCCATCTGCAGAGAGGCAGGTGATCCCTTTGAGCATGTACTAGAAGGATCCCTGAGGTATTTGAGCTACTGTTCACTAAGTGGTACTGCCCTGCATCGAATGCTTAAATACGATTCCAGTGAGGTCAGCAACCCAGTATAGGAAAAACCTGGGGTGCTCAGAGCCTTGGCAGCATTTGCAGGCTGTCGCTGAACGTGAGCTGTTTTCTTTTTGAGGAAACATTAAGCATTTGACATAGGGATAACCACTCCGGTCCACGTAGGGTTCTCCACATTCTGCTTAAATGAGATCTCAGCTGTCCCTGAAGTGGTGGAGACTGAACCTGTATCAGTCCCTGGTTTCCTTCCAGAGAAAAGCTTCCGTGTACTGTTCCCATCTTTGAAGTCCTGGTGGGCAAGGGAGGCATGTCTTCTGGATCTCCTCATTAAACAAACTTGAAGGGGAGAAAAGGCCTCCGTCCAGCCTCTGCATGCACAAACCTATTAGTAACCCGGTGCCCTGCCAAGGTGGTTTTGTTGGCCCAAACGTGACTACACACGATTCCGTCCTCCTTTTTGGCAGTGAAGCCTGGCAGGATTGACTTGGGCAAGAGCCTGAGTTGGTGTGTTTCAGCGTGGATGGCACCTTGAAAAAGAGCACTTTCCAGGACAGGTGTAGCAGTAAAAAAAGACATTTCCCAGGGAAATGGGCTCTGAGTCAGTCAGGGGAAGCCTCTCGTTGGAATCCTTCAATCATCAAGCATGCTTGGGGCATCTGCCTCTTCTTGTGAGGAGAGCAGGAGGGTGGTGGGCGACGCCAGGGAAGCCCCAGAGAAATGGCAGGAGGGGAGGTCAGACAGGATGAAGCCGGTGCTGAAACCCAGGTCCCAGCCAGGTGTTCTGAGTGCGGAGGAAGGACTGTGAGATTCCGTGGGGCTGGGGCGGGCATGCAGGTGATTTTTGAGGTGTGCTTGGAGGATGACTAATTTCTAGAGTGGGAGAGAGGTGTTTCAGGATGAAGGAAGGGGGAGAGCAGAGGTGTGAAGTTGGGTGGTGTGTGCGGAGCGGTGAGTTGTGTGGAAACCTGGAACCCTTGGGGTGGGGGGAGATAGGGGGTGAGAGAAGGCAGTGCTCCGGAGGATATCAGCACCCTAGCGTTTGAGAGAGGTTATAGCTCATTATCTTAAACCTTTCAGACGTTTCATTGGGTGTTGGGCGGCAAACCCATTAGCATCCCATAAAAAGAAAACCCGAGATGGGGGCTGGGGGAATCTGAGGGGCTTAAGAGTATGTACATGCTGATGTCTTTCCTCTCAATTACTGCTGCTTTGGGATTTTCAGGGAAGTCGGAGCTGATTTATAAACTCTGCTGCATGTCTCATAGGGTGAGCGGGCGGACAGGTTTTCTGAAAGTTCTCTTGCCAGCTTCCTGTGGCCAACTTGTCCACAGGAACTTTCTGGGTGTCCTCAAGGGAGTGAGACAACCACTCTCTGTTGCAAGCAACTGGAGTCTGGGGTGAGGAGAGGTGAGCTCTTGAGACCAGCAAGATGTGCTAACATAGAATCCATGCTCTGACAGATCAAGTGTTTTGAGATATGTTATTTTCTGAAAATTTGGAGGGCTTTGAAGGTAAATCAGGTTTTTATTCAAATTGATTTAAGAATTTTTTTTTAAATCAGTGTCTTGCTGTGTTAAAGCACTCCTGTTAATGTGGAAGCTTCAGTACATTCTTACAAGGCTTTTCTAATTTTATCGACTTGAGAGTTTTTTGGTCTCTTTTTATGGTGTCCAACACGGTACTTTTCCACTGAAACATTTAATATTTGTTGACCGAATCGCTAATATTTTGGTTTACAGTTTGCATACATAGAAGTACAACTGATAAAAACTTCAGATTTTTAGTAAAATCAGACTGGCTATTTATTCTGTGTCATTGTATTCTCCTGCCTCTTATTCCCCATGAAAAACTTTGTAAAGCTTAATTACAAGCCATCTTATATCTCCCAGGAGACAAATAAGGGACTGCTTACAACCTGCCTTACCTCAAGTGCTCCTCATATATTGGATTTGGGGTCATGTCAGTTAAAGCTGGCGTCGGTCTTGTCTCCTGCCCGTTCTGCAGACTGTCCTGTGATCTTACGCTGAGTTGTTTCGTCCTCCTCCCCCACCTGGGTTTCAAGAAGGATTTTCTAGTTGTATGGCTTTAGGAACTCCAGGCAAGTTGCTAAACCTGTGCTCTGATTTCTCTACTGTAGTCTGTGTAGGTTGTGAAACAAAAATACCTACTTGAAGAGGTTTGGTGAGGCTGGAGGCTCCTCATGGCAGAGGTCCTTGTTCTAGTCATCTTTTTATTTGCATTCCCTGTCTCCAGTGTGTAGCATGTAGCAGGACTCACATATTTTCTTCTTTCCTTTGAAAGAGAATCGGCTGAGAATGGAGCCTGCAGTCCGATCTTAAGTGAGCACAGCTTGAAGAACTGTGGCTGTTTGTGCTCAGCTGCGCCTAGTTTAGGCAGAGCAGGAACCCCAGAAACACCCAGGGCTGAATGGCTGATGGGGGGCACTGAAGACTCTCACCTGGATCCTTCTTTGTAGGTGTTGGACGTGCTCCTCCATAGGGGGTGGGGGATCCAGGTTAAAGCTGCTTCCCAACCTCAGTGAGGGCTTGAGATGTCCACGTGACCTGCCTGTGTACTCTGCCATCTGTTTTGTATGACTTGCCAGCAGGATTTCGTTTTCTGCACTCACCTTTCTGCCACACCCTGCTGTCCGTGAGGAACAGAGTGGCCACATTGCTCCCCAAAACTTTGGGGGATCATGCCAAAAAGTAGAGCTTCTCAACAGCAGGGGCATATCTGAATTCCTGTGAAGCTTTAAAAATTAGGATAGTGGGACTCACCCCAGGTTTGCTGAACTAGCGTTTGGGGGAGGGGGAGTCCCTGCTATGTATGTGGTTTTTTTTATGCTCTACAAGAGGTGATGGTGTGCATCGCTGATAGCCACATATAATAAAGAGTTTGACAGATGCATTAAATTAGTGACCCAAAGATCTGAAGAAGTTACCTGCTTAGATACAACAATGCCTACAAAGAGTAAGTGGTATTTTTAGGGGACATATTTTGGAATTCTCAAATACTCACATCTTTTCCTGTATATAGATGATGATTCTAGTCATCCGTATTTGAGATGTTTAGCTTTTTGAAAAATATTTGTATGTGGAGTAGACTTAAAAACAAAAAACTCTTTTTTAGCCTGAGCAGATGTTGGGGGAATTTCTTTGAACTCCACTGACTCGTTTAACCAGTTCATACTGCCAAACCAAACATTCCCTTGTGCCATAATATGTATCATAGAACCATTTTATAACTTTAACTTCAAATTGCATGGGACAACATTTTTTATGATTGTAACTATAGAAAGAACCAGGAAGATGACATTGACAAGCAATTTACTAAATTCAGCAGGAGTTGAGGCTTATTTAGAAATCCAGGTGGAAATCTGCTTAAATAGAATTTTATAAAGATTTGCATATTGAAACCAAGCCTTTCTACCTGTGGTAACACATTTCTCAAAGTAACACTGAAAGAGCAATTTAAGTGTATTGCCCTTGGAGATTTATTGGAAAGGAAATCTATTAAGTTAAACATTGTTCCCCCTCCAGTTTTTGTGTGGCAGAGAATTAGCTAATTTTTTCTTCTTCTCTGGAACCAACTTTAGGAAGCAGAGAGGGGCTTAACAGCAAAGATCATGTTCAGTGGTTTTGTGGTTTTTGACTATGTCTCTTTTGCAAATTCCTTTTCTGTGAAAGAAAACCTTGCAACCCGTTGCTATTTGAGGTTTTATTAATTTGATGGGTTTGATGGAGAATGGTGAGTTTTGAAGTTAAAGAATTTTATAGTTTAAGAGGGACCTTACAGATGGCCTGACATCTGATTTCCATTGTCTCAGTTAAAGCTGTTCTTGTTGAGGTCACAAATGGCCCCTGATCATTAAGCCCTGTGGTTGCTTTTTTGTCCTTGACATGACTTTTCTGTAGCACTTGATACTGCTGACCACGTCTCATTTGAAGCTTTCCCCTCTGGGTTCCTTTACACCATTTCTGACTGCTTTGCTTTTCCTTCTTTTATTTCCTCCTAGGTCCTGCTGTGTCTGCCCTTAAATGTTCATGTTCCCTGGGCTTTATCCATGGTGGTTTTCTTTTAGTCTGCTCAGCTTTTTGGGGGGAGACCTCAGTACTTCCACAGCTTCAGCCACCACCCGCACTTTAATGACCCCCCCAAGTCTCAGAGTTCACCCTCTTCTCCAACAATCTTTTGGACATTTCCACTCGGATGACTCAGAGGTACTTTTAACTCAGGATATCCCAACTGAACTCACTTCCCCCCTAATTATCGCCTGCTTCCTGCCCTCCACTCCAGCCCCTTCACCCCATGCTTCTGTCCGCTTTTCCCATTTTGGTCATTGGCACTACTTCCTACCCTGTCGCTCAGGCCAGAAGTTTGTGACTCATCCTTTACCCCTCCCTCAGTCAGCCCCATATTTTAATTGGTGATTAAGTTGTATCATTTTAATATCCTAAATAAAGAAGGAAAAGGCAAACTTAAAAGTCATTCCACTAACATGTAATTATTATGGGCTCTAAAACCTTCAGTTGGGCCTGTATAAGCGGGTATAATTATATGAAACAATTACAACCATTTAGGTAATATACACTTCATGCTAGGTATAGTCCCGGGCACTTGTCATGTATTATTTCTAATTTTCACGGTATTGTGAGATATGTCATCTCTGTTATAAGTGAGAAATCTAGGGTTCAGAGAGCTTAAGTAGAAACCCAGGGTCACAGGGCAAGTCATGTGGGTGTAGCCGAGATCTAAACCTATGAGTTGGTCTACCTGACTCCAAGCTTTTGCTTTTTGGCATCATGCTGCCTTGTCTTGTTTGTTTTCATAATACCACAGTGCTGTTTTTAGGTTTCTTTCAAGTAGATTGATTTTTGAGAGCAGTAACTGGTCTTACTCAAGTTTGTGTCTGTCAAATATATCTATTTTTCGTATATAATTCGTGCTAAAGATGTGACTCTTGATGGACTATATCGTCTGTGGCTTCATCTTGGTACGAGCCCTGATTCTTCTATTCGCTGTGTATTTGCTGGGCGGCCTGAGACTAGGACAGTGGGATCATGCTGCTTGTCCTCACAGGGTTTTTTGTGAGAATCACGTGGATCACCATAAAAGAAAGTACTTTAAAATTCAGGGACATTTTTGAGAATTTCTGTTTAGTTGTGGAAGTTGATATTGTCTGGTTCCCATAAGCCCTCTTTTCTTCATTTAAAACTGACAGCGTGTGAAAATATAAACTCTTCCTGGATTTCTGATATTCATGTTGATCAAATCACACACAGACAAAAGAGGCAAGAAAAAACCTTTTAAAAAAAGAGAGTACACATAGAACTAATTTCTATCCTTAGTAAAACTACTTTAGATAAGGGTGTGATCTACAGAAGCTAGATGGAACCTATTTAGGTATAGGCAGGTGAATTAAAGCAGAATCTACTGACGTTTATTCTGTTAAGTTGATCTTGGGAGCATGGATTTGGACATGTTTTGTTCTATACTAAAATGAACCCTAAATTGTGACTCAGACCATTCTATATCTTGTTTCCTCATAGGTCCCTCCTTTTGCCCTGTTGTGAGAAGGAAACACTCTTATTTTCCTTTATAGTTCTCCCTTTCCCATAATATTTTGGTAACAAAGTTTGTCTAAGGAGAGAAAGTCCCTTCTAATAAATGTATAACCCCATTTGTCATTGTGGAATTTAGAAATTGTTTAACTTTCTAAATCTCAATTTCCTGCAAAAATCACTCTGTAAATTTGGGGCAATGCTGTGTATTTTTCGGAGTTGTTTTGACTGCACTCTGGCAGACTGTACCTGACGTAGGTAGGTCCTTGGTGAGCGGTAGCTGTTAAGGTGCAAACTTAAGTTATCAAAGGCCTAAACCTTCCGATTTAAAAAGGGTTAGACTGGTCTATGAAGAAAAGATTCAGGAAGAATTTATGTAACTGACATGGAAAGGGAGGGAGGGAGGAGACAGTCTAGAAGAGCAATGGGTTCCAGGAGTGTGGACCCTGAGGACTGCGGTCCCATCAGCTGGGGAGCTGCACCCCAGGCCTGAGGAGGCAAACCCAGGCCGGGGCCCAGCAGCCGGCCTTGCAGCATCCCTCCAGGTGACTCTGAGGCACTTAACTGGCCTAAAGTTGGAGAACTCAGCCTGGGGGCTTCTGGAGTAGTCCCAGCAGTGGAGGGATGGTGGGAGGGAGCAAGGACTGATGAGACAGTCATTTGATTAGCTGTTTACCAGGCAGGGAAGGAGACAGTGGAGGAGAGGTAGGGTTCAAGTCTGGAAAGGGGTGGTGCTTACGTGCAGGAGCTTGAAACCCAGGCTGGTGAGTAGGGTCTGGAAGTAGGAGAGAGGAAGATGAGTTTAGTTTTGGATGAGTTTGTGTGGCCAGGGTTGATGTCAGCAAGTTGGAAATAAAGCACTGTTCTTGTAGCACCGACAAAACAATGAGAAACAGAATTGTATTACCTGCGTGGAGATAGCAGCTGAAGTGGATATTTCAATCATTTTTTCCAAGGAAAACAGTGCAAAGAAAAGAGAGCCAAGAATAGACTGGTGTGGAATTGGGTGTTTGGGATCATGGCATCCAGTTTCTCTTTCTGAAGGATAAGTGAAAATGTTTAGCAATACATGGCAGTATAATGTTAAATAAAACCAGATTATCAGAACAGTGTTGTAGTTTTGACTTTTTTTTTTTCCTCCTGAAGAGACAGAGTTTTGCCTTTTTGCCCAGGCTATTCACAGGGGCTATTCACAGGTGATGATAGTGCACTACAGCCTCTGAATTCCTGGCCTCAAGTGATTCTCCCACCTCAGTCACCCAAGTAGCTGGGACTATAGGCATGCACCTGGAGAGTTTTGCCATAATTCTTTCTTTAGACCCCATGCTATGTAATAGAGACTTGTCCTTGTGTATCACTTTATCTTGGGTTCCAAGGCTTAGAGTGCCCAGGCAGGGTTTTAGTATGTGTCATTTCTCCAAAGAAGGAAATGGAGTGAGGTGGTGAGAGCTAAGGTGTGACTGGAGCAGCCTGCTGAGGTTCTCCAATTCTTGATTTTCTTATCTGTAGAAAGAGGATATTCTTACCTGATTGTGTCATGAGGACTAATCGGGAGGCTGTCTGTGAAATAAGTGTCTCCATCTCTGCCGTTGCTTTTGTGTTTGTGGTTTTTTTTGATTTGTAGAATAAAGGTCTTCTATTTTAACAGATTTAGACTATTGACAAGGAGATAATTATAAAAAGTCATAAGTCAATTAGAGATGAATGTGGCTTTATGGTTTTCAATGAATTATCAGTACGTTGAAATATGAGGTTTTTTTAGGTTTGTGAGAAGGCAGAAGAGTTGGCTTGGGAAGTTTTACTGCATAAAAATGAAAATCAGATATTTAAAAAAATTTTTATATCCAGCTTTGTTGCAGACTCACATGTTTTGCTGTAGCAGGAATCTGTTTTGCTGAGACCATGAAAACTTAGCACATCTGTGCAACATTTTCATTATATCTAGAACAATTTCACATCCACTGTCTCTAATTCAAAGACATTCAAGAAACATGTGTCCTGTTTTCCACTGGGTTCTAATTGGGCTGTTTTTCCTTAACGGGAGGCATTTGGACCACACACTTACATTTAGGAAATGACTTTGTGCTACATGTACAAGAATGCATAAGGAAGGGTCTCAGTTTAGAAACTGTAGCTTCTGAGACTCCCCCCACTCCTCCCCAAGAAAACTGTGTGTTTATGTATATGTGTGTGTGGTTTCTGTGCTGCTTCACAGTGCCGATTTTGTTCCTTAGGTCTGAGATGTGTTTCATACTGTCTATGTGTTGAGAGAAGTGATGACAGGATCGCTGATCAAAGGCTTCGGTGCAGAGTTACTAAGGGCTTTAATTGAACCTTTCGCTGGGTTTTAGAGGGGAAAAAATCTGATGTTCATACACGGCATGTGACATACCTTCAAGTGTAAAGCTTGAACTTCATAGGTTTGATTAAAGTTTTATGGGACTCCTACAAATAACATCTGTCATCTCCATGCATAGGAGTTACTCTAATTTAGCTGCAGTGTTTTTTTTGTTTTTTTTTTTTTTTGCTGTTGAGTTGGGTTTGAATGCTTTCAGTTTACTTTAGAGCTACCATCCCAGTTCTTCCAAAACTGCACGAGGCTTGCACCTTTCTGGGAAGTTTGGCTGCTGCCACAGCTGAACTGAGCCAGACTTAGGTTATTTTATTAGCCTAAAGTATCATGCTCCTGCAGCTGTTGTTGTAGTTCCTAACCATGAAAACAAAAACCATCTCAGTTACCCAGGGTCCATGGGAAATTGGCATTGGCCCAATGTAAGTCCATGTATTTTGGATTCTGAATTATATTTATCTTCCTACGGGCATCCCCTGATTTAGTGCACGCAGCTGGGGAATGGCCTGACTGTATGAGGCAGTGGGGGCAGGAGAGGCCAAGCCTTGGGTACTGCCCTTGCTAGGAAGCCTGATCCAGTTAACCAGACCATAAATACTTTTTAAAAGAGGGAGAGAGTGAGCACCAAGAAAACAATAAAATTAGCAGTGTGTATAAATACACCTGTCCCAAATATGAAACCTGGCATTTCCGTTTTTGTACATTGTCTCACACTGTGAATTTCTGGAGGTCTTTGTCCTGCAATGCCAGCCAGGCCTGGTTATTGTAGATGAGTTAGTATTATAATTTGGTGGTGATGGTTGATCTTGTTAAATAGAACCTTTACAGACTGCTCTGAAAACTAGTCATAGGACTTGGCATTTAATTGCTAGCAGGGTGCATGTGTGGAATACTTGATCCTGCGAATATATGCCAATTGGTAAATTGCTGTTTTTATGAATTTCAGTAGTACCATGAATGGGATAAAACTGTGCTACTGTTTCTCTAGAAGCACCTGAGCTGTTAGCATGGCTTTTGGTAAGTCTAAGTAATTGTTCTATTGAGTCTGATCCTCTGGGTCAGGGTGCTTAACCCTTGGGGTCATTGGTTGACCTTCAGGGGTGCTGTGGTTTGAATATGTCCCCCAAAGTTTGTGTGTTAGAAACTCAATCCCCCATGCAGCGGCTGTGCCCTCATGGGTGGATTAATGTCATTATTTCGGGAGTGGGATAGTCATCATGAGAGTGGGCTTGTTCTGAAAGTGAGCTTGGCACTCTTGCCCTTCCGCCATGGTGTGGTGCAGCAAGAAGGCCCTCACCAGAAGCACACCCCTTGACCTTGGACTTCTTAGCCTCTAGAACTATAAGCCAAATAAATTATTGTTTTGTTTTTTTTTTTTATTTCTTTATTTTTTTTTTCTGTTTTAAGGTGGCCAATTAATTTTTTTTTTCCTTTTAGTAGAGACGGGGTCTCGCTCATGCTGGTCTTGATCTTCTGACCTTCGAGCGATCCACCCGCCTCGGCCTCCCAGAGTGCTAGGATTACAGGCGTGAGCCACCGCGCCCGGCCAAATAAATTATTGTTTGTAAATTACTTAGTCTCTGGTATTCTGTGACAGCAGCAGAAAATGGACTAAGACAGGTGGAGTGGGGGGAGTCTGTGAACTTGGATGGATGGAGAAAAATTTACAACTTTATTTTCACTAACCTCTAGCCAGAATGTAGCCTTTGCTTCGTCCATGAAAGTAGACAACCAGCCACGTAATAGCACCTGTGGCTTTCTCACATAGAAATTTCCAATTTTTATATCACATGTAGAGATAGTTTAAAATGTTTATACCATCACTGTTTTAAAAACTGCAATAGTTATTAGACCTGCTGTGTTTTATTTATGTGTTAAGCATACATTACTGTATCAGATTTGCTTTTTAAATATTTTGATATATGTTTCAATATAATTATTCATAGTTTTCTTTGTAATCCTATTTTCTACTTAAAAACATGCAAAAACACTCTGATTAGAGGGTACAGATTGCTGAAGCGGTCCATGACACTTAAAAGGTGTTACAAATTCCTGCCTTGCATGGTACTCTTGTATCTTTTTCATCTTGCTTTGAAACCAGATTTGTTAACATTAAATCTGGATTTTTTTTTTTTTTTTTAAGTCTTAACATATTTGGCTTTTGTTTTCTAGCGTGACTTGTCTTTGACTTTTTTCGTCTGGAGCTCTGGTATTCCCCATTTTGGGACTGTTGGAGTCAATTAAAAAATAAAACCATTGTCCATGCCCATGTGCCCTTTCTCACGGGCCTCTGTGAGACTCTCAGTGCAACCCACTGTTTATGGCCAGGAATGAGTTCCCTTAGAAATTTCAGATGAGAACACAGTGATGCACAGGCTGATATCATTGCTCTAGCTGTGGGAAGAGGTGATGCTGTGTGGCTTGTATGAATTTCCTTTTGCTCTCGACTGCACCGTCACCACAGGCATACCTTAATTTATTTAGAACTTGATATCCAAAGCTAAAACCTTAATAAGTGTTTTAGACTGTGTAAAACTGCCAAAGAAAGAAATCGAGGGCATCAGGCCATTCCTCACTGTATCCCGTCACCTTTTAATAAGCTTTATGCAATTTGTTCATGAGAAATGGGATGGTTTTCTGAACTCCTCTTGAATAACATAGATCCTAACTTCTAGGTAAGTGTCAGAAATAGGAGAAGCATTGCCCATATGATGCAAAGGTCTCTGCTCCAAATAATCTTCCCCATTGGCATTTTGGCCTAACTCCCAGTGTTTTCCACCTGTGGTCTGATGCACTCAAGAGCCTGCTCATTTTAGCATGTGTTCTGTTGCATGGTACTCCCAGATCACACATGGACAACACTGTGGTTTAGAATAACTCTGATTAGTGGGGCACCTAGCAGACCTTGACGGACTGGACAGTAAGTGTCTCTCAATGGCGGCAGGTTCTTTTGCAGGATAGATTTGTGGCATTGGGTGTGGCTCTGGGGGTGGTGGGAGGTGGGGAGAGAGAGAGAAAGAGAGAGTGTGTGTGAGAGTGTGTCTCTCCCCATCTCAGTCTCCAAAGAGACTTGGGTGGTTTCTCCCTTGGGTGGTTTTGCCTTTGTTTGACTTTCTTACCAGGTCCCTGGGAACTAGTGTCTCTCATTTTTATCCAAAAGAGGAGGCCCAGTAGAGAGACTGCATGGTCAGGCTAGGGAGCCAGACTGCCTGGATGAGGACTCAGCGGTGTGACCCTGGGCAGGTCACCAGCTTGTCTGTGCCTCTGTAGAATGGGGATTAATAGCACCTTCCTCAGAGCATGGTTGTGAAGATGAAATGACTATATCTATGCAGAGTGTTTAGAACCGGGCCTGGTTTATGGTTAATGGTAAATAAGTGTTGCAGGCTGCACATTAGAATCACCCAGTGACGTTAAAAAACACACACACACACACACTACATGGGGATTGAGAACTTCCATGCTAATGAAATTACGGTCCAGGGAGGTTAAAACTTTGTTCAGAGAGTCACAAGTTACTAACAGAATTGGAAGAGGGATTCTGATGTCTTATGTTCTGGAGTAGTAAGTAAAAGATCCATCTGTCAGCTACATAAGCAAGAGATCTTTCTGTCATGAATGGCTGCCTTTCACAGAGCATCTTTGAAGTTGTCTGACCCTTCACTTTGAGGCCAGATTGCAGTACAATTTAAAAAATTTAATTTCTTTAGATTTACATTAATAATAACCAGACTCCATTCAGCTGGCATTGATTGATTTGAGTGCTTTTTAACACTCTGAAAAATGTCAAGGTCTCTTTCAGTACTGAAAGCTTATCACCCCATACTGTCTCCCACTCTGAGGGTTACTTTTTCATCTGTGGTGATGTGATGGTTTATCATCTGTGATTACACTGGTCTTAGGAACAAGAGATAAAGTTTTCCTCTTGAAATTATAGCACCTACAGGAGGAAAAGACCTGAAATTTATCCAGTCCAACAGGAAACGGAACAATATTCCCATTAGAGAAGTCTGCAAAAGGCGAAATAACTTGTTCAGAATCACTTTGTATACGTAATGCCCCCTGCCTTTATTCAGGGAGTTGCAATTGCCATGAATGAAGAAGGTGGTCAGTGTAAAGTGGGGATTGTAGCTCTGCTGTATGATACAAGTGGAAAACTTAACAGGAAGGAATAGGGGAAAGAGAAGAGAATGTAATTCTCAGAGTGTGACTGTTGTGGAGCAAACCGCCATAATGAGGATCGGGGATTGAATCTCCAGGTAAACCTTACCTGGAGGTGCCATCCTGTGGCCCTGGCCATGTCCTCTGCAGAGCTGTGTGAGGGAGGATGAGACCACAGTTGAAGACCGTGGTTCTCCAGGAGCTGTTGGCCTCCTGGCCACTGGGGCCCGGAGTTGACGTTGGCATTCTCTCCTTGACTGGATGTGTAACTGCTGCACTCCCACCTTCATGCAAAGCTACCTCTTTGAGGTTTGTATCCTGTGCTGTTCTGGTCACCTCCCTGTCTTCTTCCCTCTAGTTCACTGAGGACTTTGGAAGCAGCTGCTCAGTGCCTGAGCTTTCAAGTCAGACCTGGGTTCAAGTCCCAGTTCCACCTTTGCTAATCCTGCGGGGTTTATCATTATCTGGAATTGTTCCACAACTAAAATTTAAAAAATTTATTTAAAAGAACCAGATACTTTTCAGCTTCCTCCTTTGTTTATTCCAACTGTTGTTCATTCTTTAATCTCTTTGAGACACCATGTCTTTTCTCTCTGGCGACCCTACCTCTCAGGACTTCACTCCTTTCATGTCCAGCCTTGGTTCCATGGCACACCACTCTGAGCACTCCTGTATGTGCACCTGTGCCATGAATTCCTGATTGAGGATCAGTCCTCTCACCCGCTGGATGGTGGTTTCTCGGGGCGAGCATAGAGGACAAAATTGCACAGTTTCATTCCATGGCCTGGTCTGCAGTCTGGTTTGGGTGATCAGAGCTGTTTAGCTGTCCTTTTCGCCTAGTGCTTGCCTTCCTCTCCTCTACAGGACTATCCTGAGTCTTCACTGTACCTCTCTGACCTTGTTTTTACTTTATAGAGAAAATGAAGGCATGAGCTTTTTTAGCTTCTCACCCATGTTTGTCTACATTATTGTCTTCCTCCTCCATCATCTTGTATTTAACTCTGTGTCCTCTGTGGCTTGGCACAGAGTAAATACTTAGGAATGTGCATAAAATGAAAAAACTGGAATTGCTAACCCAGGGCTCATTCCTTAGTTGGGAAATTAGATTGTAACCCTATTTCTGCCATTCACTGGCACAAGAGAGCCAGGGCAGTTTCCTCCATTTGCTCAGGGCCTTGCATTTTAAAGGAGGATATTAAATTTACTTATTAAAGGATGACAGTCTGTTTTGAGATACAGTCATTCCCCTTTACAGTTACAGGTGGATTAAAATTATGTTCCTATGCAATCATCCATTGATATTGAAATGAGAAAACACATACTGTGCTGATAGTGGCATGGGTGGCGAGGCAGGGTCTGACCACGTAGGGGCTCACAGCCCAGTGGAGGAGGCAGGTATATCAGCAATTAAAATATGATTAAGAAGGCTTTTAAGAGGAGGAGCTTCTGGAGTGGGTTTTAAAGTGGACTTGTAACATTCCTTTGCTTTTTCTACTAGATCTAAATATCCATGTAATATCTGAGTGGTGGTAATAGTGACAATATTGCCATTATTTTGTCTTCTAGTTAGGAGTGTTTTGCTGCCAGGGTAGGGAGGGTAAGATTTGGCTGCGGAGCTCCCATGCTACTAGAGGGAATGGTGGGTGAGCAGCTCTGCAAGACTGGGAGCTCCACCTTGTACCGTAGCCATTGCCTGGGAGGCATAATGATTATTGGCAAGATTGCTGCCCTTGGTTATTTTCCTATCTGAGCCCTTCCTGGTTTTAGGGAGAATGTATTGATTTCATGTTTTGGCTTTTCCATCATTGCACTTATCCCTTCTGTGTGCATATTTGAAATACCAAAGTAAAACATTCCTGTAGCTGGTGCTTTGGAAGGCCTGATATTATAACAGATCTTGCTGTATAAATGTGCTCTTCTTCACATAAAACCAGATACCTTTGACCATAAACTTGGGAATTAGTGTTTGGTACCACTAGAATTCTTAAATTTAGTTCATTTTGATTTCTCTTCCATAACAACCCTACTACTCATTTATTTAAAAGCATTTATCTAGTGTTATATTTAAGGTACTTTGCTAGATGCCAAGGGGATTTGTAGAGTTCAACATTTTTCACCACGATTTAGATGGATAATCATCGCAGTACAAAGTGGGTTACAGAATTAGAGAAAAGATATATTTTGGCCCCCCTGGCCTGGGAAGGCTTTATGGAGGAGATAATGTTAAAAGTTGGACTGAATAAATCCCTTCACAGAAACATAAAGATGACTTGTACTCAGAAGCAAGTAACTTCTTCCTATTTTCCTCCAAAAGTGAAATTTCCTTTCTGCCAAGTAGTTATCAGAATGAAAACATCTTTAAACAAACTTCTGTATAGTAATTTCCTAACAACTTGAAATACTGGCTTAGAAGAATCAGATTTATTTTTACTAAGAAACTCTTCCTAAAACAACTTGTATAAATATTAATATATCTTCCTACAGAATATTTTAAATATACACTGAAGATGATTTTATCATAATAAGGAGTTTCTACTTAATTTTGTACATCAGAACTTAAGCATTTGAGTCGAAACTTCATGCTTAGAACTCTTTTAAATTCACATTACTTGTGACTATAAATTTATGCTTTTTAATAACTGATATTCTTTAGAAGTTTCCAGCACATTTGAAAGAAAAAAAGAAAGAAAAAATAACTGATATTCAAATCTGAAGTCTTTTTGCCTCAGACAACTATAAAGAGAAGGACAGTAGAATTAGAGGTTCAATTTGTAGAATGGGTTTGAATAAAGAAGACAGAATGGTTGGGTCTGTGTGTCCTAGAGCGGCAGTCCCAAACCTTTATGGCACCAGGGACCTGTTTCATGGAAGATAGTTTTTCCATGGACCAAGGGAATGGGGGATGGGGTGGGGATTGGTTTCAGTATGAATCAAATGCATTACATTTATTGTGCAGTCAAACCTCTCTGCTAATGATAATCTGTATTTGCAGCCACTCCCTAGCACTAGCATCACCATCTCAGCTCCACCTCAGATCATCAAGCATTAGATTCTCATAATTCCCACACAACCTAGAGATCCCCTGTATGTGCAGTTTACAGTAGGGTTTGCACTCCCGTGAGACTCTAATGCCCCTGCTGATCTGAAAGGAGGTGGAGCTTATGGGGAGATGTGAGATGGGGAGTGGCTGTAAATACAGATGAAGCTTCCTTAGATCACCTGCTGTGCGGCCCAGTTCCTAACAGGCCATGGACCCCCACTGGTCCATGGCCCCAGGAGTTGGGGACCACGGTCCTAGAGAATAAAGCTTAATTGTGCCATATTTTCCAGCTATGCAAATTAAGCAAAACCAAAGGCCAGTTCTTTACTTATTATCAGAATTGCTTTCTGGTTGTTTTAACACCCCTCCCCCTCTTTTCTGGTTGAAGCATCTGAATCTTGGAGAAATTGTGTTAACTTGTTCACAGTCACATTGGCTAGGTCTCTTGATTCCTAGGTTTTCTCTACTACAGGGGGGAAAGACATAAGAGAGATCCTGGAATTTCAAAAATTCATTAAGCTTTGGTTTTTCCCAGCCTCCCGGGAGCTCCTAAAGAATATTGAGTCATGGTTCTTGCTTTCAGGAAGCTTCTGTATGCAGGGTTTCCCAAGAATCTTTAGCCAATAGCCAGTGCTCCCTCTAGCTGGCCTCATTGTTTCCTCTCCGTGGTCTCTATTCTGCTTTGTTTTCTCTTATTTGCTCTATTCTTTATTATTTATCTGGTAGGCTGCTTCAGACTCCTTACTACCACCACCCATTTCCTTTCTTTTGATAAACGACTAAATCTTGCTAACACAAAGAAAAGTTCTAAAGGCATCATACTGAAGACATGGCTATTAATTAATTAGATGAGTCAAATTTGGTTTAAAAAAGCTTTTCGAGCTCCTAACATTAAGGATGTTTTCAGTGTCTCCCCCTTCTTTGAAGCAAAAATATTTCTTATTATGCGCACCTTAGTTTCCAGTGTTTCACCTGTAAATATTGCTACTCTAGCTGTATTATTTATTTTGACAAAAGAAAGGAGGCATCTTCAGAGAGAGGTTTGCTTTGAGACCAGATGAATCTTTTGATGGGAGAAGCTCCTTCAGTCAGCATGCACCGAACATGTGAGTTTAGGGTTTTCGTGTTACCGGCCTGAGATTTTAAGGTTAATTCAGGTGTGGATGTAAAGAGATATTATTAAATGCAGCATTTTTCTCCCAAATATCTCATTGCCTTTGATGTCACATGGATTTAACTGAGGTTTCTTGCATTCTTTGCTAATGAGACTATATAGGAATGTTCTTTGTCAATTATAAACTGCTATAAATGTTGGTTAATTGATTTGGAGGAAATCGCTCATCTGTGTTCATTGCAGCCTGGTTAAATCTGTCAACAAATACTGAGAACAGAGTGGGTGCAAAGCCTGTGTTCTGGCTTCTGTTTGTATCTATTAAAGAATAAACATAGTCCCTGCCCTCAGCTCCCAGCTTCCACTTGAAGTTGTGTAAACAGGCAGTATGGCGCTCCAGAAGTGCAACACTTTTCCCCTCCCAGGAAAAATCAATTTGTTTATTTAATACTTTTTTTTTCAATTTAATTTGATTTTTAAAGTTGACAAATAATTGTACATATTCATGGGGTACATAGTGATTACTGGATACATATAATGTATAGTGATCAGATCAGGGTAATTAACATATCCCATCATCTCAAATATTGTTTGTGTTGGGAACATTCAACATATTCCTTCTAGCTATTTGAAACTATGTATTACTATTAATGATAGTCATCCTACAGTGATATGGAACACTAGGACTTATTCCTCCTATCTAGCTATGATTTTGTATCCTTTAACAAATTTAATGCTAGTGCTTTCTATGATTTCAGGCAGGGTGGTCATGGTTATAATATTGTCATTGTGATTATAACATGAAATAGATTTTGTCTTGTTTTGGAATCATCTCACTGGTTCATCTAGGATGCTTTTTGTTATATTTTATATACCAGTGTAACACCCTGTGCAGAATCCTACCACATAATGTGGAGAGGTTATGCCTGTCCCTAAAGACTTGATGTGGTAAAGGAGAAATACCAAAAGTAAAAGTAAGCTTTTGATAGTTGATTTAACTTCTTTTACAACTTAGAGACTACTTTTCCTCTTGTTGGGGCCCAGAACATGATATCCCAAAATATGGCACCTTAGCAATTGAGAGAACTGCAGAAGCAAGAAGGCCCCTCTAACCTCCTCCCACCTTTGTCCCCTGAATCATGGTCATAAAGAAATTCTCTGACCTATCTCACTTTAAAGTAGGTTATATAAGACCCCCATTCCAGGGGCGTCCTGCCCTAACACACAAGCCTTGCTAAGTCCCCACACACTACTTATTACCATTAGGACATACTTCTACACAACTGTCCATTCTTCACTGAACCTAAGCATAAAAACACAGGTTCCCTGGGACTTGGGGTCTGTCACATAAAATTTTGGTTAAATAAATTTGTTATGATTTTCTCTTGTTAATCTGTATTTTGTTATAGGGGTGTCAGCCATGAACCTTGTCATGAGTGAGGAAAAGATAACTACTTTTTCTCCCTTATACTCTGTTACTCAAGAGCATTTAATTTAAAGAAATGACAGCTCACATTCTCTACTTTTTTGAAGACTTATTCTTAAGTATTTTAATCCAGCCACATATTTGTTCTACTTGCTGTTGCAGAGGCTAAGGTTTTTATGAGGCAGAACTTGAAGGATTCTTTTTTTTTTATTTCATTATATTATGGGGGCACAAATATTGTTAGGATTACATATATTGCCCCTGCCACCCCCCACCCTTCCCCACCCCCCTGTGCTAGAGCTTCAAGCATGTCAACCCCCTGGAGGTACGTGTCACACCCATTATGTAAGTATACACTCTTCCCCTCCCCACCACCCGATAAAAGATTTTTTTTTGACATTTTGGTTACATTATATTTCTTTGCCTCTCCATAAGAAGGGTTAGAGATATTCCCTTCCCCCCCACAATGCTCTCCATATCCCAAGGATGTGGGTCTGCCCCCCCCCACCGACTCCCTGATGAATACTACCACCATTTGAGCACCATTTGAAGGATTCTTTTTGGCCAGCATTTGAATTATACCTGTGCCTTTGGTCTGTAATATATGCATGTAAAAAAGGACAATATTTCTTATCTTTTATGCTGTGATACTTGTTCATAAGTACTTCTTGACCACACATATGGTTCTCTGGTAGCAACTTGATAGCTCTGCCAGTTTCTTTTCAGTGTGTTGGGCTTGCCATTTAATTAGTTGGGTCTCAATTACTGTGTCTGGAGGGCTGGTTTACATCATTTCTATTTGGTTCCCGTCCATGACAGGTCAGTGTTCACCCTTTCGGGGGGAAAAATGGCAATAGTTGCAGTTGCTGTGGGAAGGGAAGTGTGTGGTGGTTCAGGGAAGGAGAGCCTGCTGGCTGCCACCCAGGTGGGCCTCAAGGTGGCATTCCCATTGAGGGCTTTCACATTGTCTTCCTTTTGGTCCTCAAAGGAGGGGGGGGGTCAGAAGCTCATGATTCTCCGCTTCTTAAATGGATGACTCACTTGGCAAAGTGACTCCCTTTAACAAAGCTCACAAGAGCTTTTGTTTAAAGCTAGAGCACTGGTTTATTAATTTACTTCCAGAATCATATCTGTCAACGGGCCAAACAGTTGTGTGGACTAGACCAGTACCCTCTCTCCTTACCGTTGGTAGGCTAAGAAAGGAGCCAGATTCTGTGGTGCCTCTCTGTGAGAGCAGAATCGGAACAAAGGGAAGTAGTTGCATCATGCCAATGTTTAATAGAACCCAGCTCCTACAGCCTGGTGCATCCACTTCCAGAACTGGATGTGGGGGAGTGTGTTTTTAAGTTCATAGATACTGTCAGGTATGCCAGGTAATCGTCTCTGGAATATACCTCAGGTGTTGGCTCCTCCAGCCTGTTATTACAGCTGCTTTTTCTGACCATCCACCTTCAGATGGGCACAGTCTTTAGTTGATGAATATCAAGTTACCATTATGGGTTTTAGGTCACAGACTTCCAGGTGACTTTGTATAGCTCCACTCTGATCTGTTAATCTCAAATTTTAACTTGCTGGGAAGGCTTACTTTTTTCCTTTCCAGTTTGTGGATGGTGGGGATGGTTTTTTATTTTTGCACTCAGGTGTGACTGGGTTAAAGTTTCTCCAAGTTACAGTTAAATAGCTTTTAGAATATAAAATTTAAGCTCTTTCCCTTGAGTTTCTATTTATGGAAGAAAACAGGAATTGGAAGAAAAAAAAAATACAGCAGATATTTGATAGCCTCTTTCACTTAAGACCACTGATGTGGAAGATGTGACTATCCTGATAACAGCCGAGCTTCTCAAAGTAGGCAAACAAGATGTCTGGGATGAGATACCAAAGTCAGTGTCACCTAGTATTTGAACCGTGGGGTGTGTACTCTGAGTGGCAGGGTAGATCTGCTGCAAATTGCTGATGACCTGGGTGATTAATCAAGGGCAGCTTCATGGACATGGTGGGGCCTGAGCTGGTCTGTGATCCAGGTAAATACAGAGCTGTGGGAGAGTTCACCAAGGCGTGTGCAGGGAACCTTGGACAAGCTTTGATAGCATGGCTCTGTCTATATTTTTCTTTTATAAGTATGTAGTCTTTGCTAAGTTGCAAACCCGAAAGGTTTGTTGATTTGAAGAAGAAAACGTCTGTGCTTACCAGGCATCTGTTTATTTATTATTTTATTTTGCATGCCATTTTTTTATAATACAACATTTTGCATTGTTTCTTTCAAGTGTGACTCTTCAGAAAAATTTGTGTTACCATAGTTCCCCTCCTGGAAGCTCACTGTGGCCCTCTTCCAGGTTTCATGTTTTCCCTTTAGGTGAAACCTAACTCTTTTCACCAGGGTTCATTCAAAAGAAAGAATTAGGTTCTAAGCCCTGCTCCTTTTGTGCTTAAAGACTTGTTTGTAAGATGATTTAACCCTAATAACCTTCAATGTGGCTTTCTTCAAATTATACCTAAGAAATTATTCTCCTCCTATCTCTCAGTTTTGTTTGTTTGATCGCTGTTTGCCCAGAGCTTTCATTAATCTAGGAAGAGAGGCTGGCCTGCTGGGGTGGAGGAAGGCAGAGCCTTGCTGGGAGCGTGCACATGTGGGTTCTGGCCCTGCTGTTAATTAGCTGCATGACCCGTGGGCAAGTCAGCCTCCCTGGGTCTCTCTGTTTCTTCATCAGTAAAACAAAGGGCTTGGAAAAATAAATACAGGCCTGGACCAAATGATAACAAAGGTCACCCCATGCTACATTGTGTGATTCTGTGAATGGCAGCACATTTCAGTGGGGCCCCACAACACCTCTGTTCACTCTGGGGGTTGAGAGGTGGTGTGGGGTGGATATTACACTGAGGCTGCATGAAGCATGAAGCATGCTGACTACGCAAGTCTGGGAGCCCTCCTGAGTGCATTTCTCCCTCCTGCCCCCATCCTCTATTCCTCTCTCTCCTCCTCCTTTCTTCTCTTCCCCTCTCGCTCCTCCCCACTCCCTCTCCTTTCTTGTCTGTTTACTAGTAACTTCCTCGCCTTCTGCTTTCCTCTCTCAGTGCGTTAGCAAAGGTGTGATGGGTTAACACAACCCAGTAAGAGTTGTTACTGTTTGGAGTTGTCCAGCTATGTCATCTGAGTTTCTAGTGGGGGAGAGAGAGCTAAAGGAGGCTAGCTTCATGATGAAATAATGGTGCTTTTGTCTGTCTCTTGCTGTGGAGATGGTTTCATGTTTCATCTTAGGCCTGGGCCATTGTGGTGTTTTCACAAGCTCAAAACAATCCTGCTTAAAAATGCAGTTCATTATTTAAAGGATTTGGTCATATTGCCATAGGCCTATTCTACTTACCTTCCCGTTCCCAACACCCCAAGGTCATAACTATATATAGTAAAAACCCACTGCAGTGTGTGCTGTTTAATCGGCTCCGTTGATCAGGGTTAAAATGTATTCCCACTGTATTTATTTTGCAAATGCTTATAAGATATGCTTCATTTCATAACCTTCCTAAATGTTTTTCTTGTAGTTATAATTAGTAACACCTGTAAAACGTTGCCTTTGACCGCATAGCTTCCTTCTTAACCATTATCTTTTTGATTCTGTGTTTTAGTGTTTTCTTCTCTTGATGAACTGAGATCGGGAGACAGTATTTCTGTGCCACATCTCTTACAGTACTGTACCCAGGTTTAGCCTCATAACCTTAATTAGATGTGGAATGCCAAGAATGCACTATTGTGTTTTTTTAAATTTTATAACAAGACAGTGAATTTCTGATTACTTCATTGAAAGTTACAAAACATTCCTCATGTCTTTAGCATTCAGTTTCCCATCACAGTTTATTCACAGAAAATTACTGTAAAACTCAAGTACCTTCATAATATCCTAAGCAGTCTGCTTGAATACAAGTTACCTGTTATATCAATATGCAAGTTATTATGCAAGAACCTTTAATTCCTCTTCTCTCTTTTCTCTTTAGAAACAAAAGAGTGTTGAAAATGTTAAAGGCTGTGCTGAAGAAGAGCCGAGAGGGAGGAAAGGGAAGCAAGAAGGAAACAGGTATGTGCAGGAGAATGAGCTGACTCACTCCAGGCTGGGTAGGTTCACTGCTTTGGGAATAGGTCAGAGAGGGCGACCAGGTTAGAACAAACAGCAGACTACAGGATATGAGAAATGAAATAATAAAATATATATATATTAAATTTCAAAATATTAAGAGAATATAAATAAACTCATTGTATAATGCTGAAGTCAGGGGTTTTAGTGTGCCTGTCACCAAGGTAGTGTTTATTGTACCCAATAGGTAAGGTTTTATCCCTCATCCCCCTTCCTTTTACGCCCCCTTCTTGGTTTCCAATGCCCTTTTACATCTCTTCGTGCTTGTGTGTGCCTATCATTTAGCTCCTACTTATTAGTGAGAACATGTGGTGTTTGCTTTTCTATTCCTGAGATACTTCACTTAGGATATGGTCTCCAGTTCTATCTAAGCTGCTGCAAAAGACATCATTTCGTTCCTTTTCATGGCTGAGTAGTACTCCATGATACACACACACACACACACCCACACCACATTTTCTTTACCAACTCATCTGTTGATAGGCACTTAGGTTGATTCCATGTCTTTGCAGTGGTGAATTGTGCTGTAATAAACATTTGAGTGCATGTGTATTTTTGATCAAATGATTTCTTTTCCTTTGGGTAGATACCCAGTAGTGGTATTGCTGGATCAAATGGTAGGTCTACTTTTAGTTCTTTGAGGAATTTCTCTGCTGTTTTCCATAGAGGTTGTACTAATTTGCAGTTCCACCAACAGTGTGTGAACATTCCTTTTTCTCAGCTCCCACGCCAGCATCTATTATTTTTTGACATTTTTAATAATGGCCATTCTGACAGGGGTAAAGTTGTATCTCATTGTGGTTTTAATTTGCATTTCCCTGATGATTACTGGTGTTGAACATTTTTTCATATGTTGCCCATTTGTCTGTCTTTTTTTGAAAAACTTCTGTTCATGTGTTGCCCACTTTTTTTGAAACAGGGTTTTGCTCTTTTGTGCAGTGGTGTCATCATAGCTCACTGCAACCTCAAACTCCTGGGCTGAAGTGATTCTCCTGCCTCAGCCTCCAGAGTACCTGGAACTACAGGCATGTGCCACCATGCCTGGCTAATTCTTCTATTTTTTGTAGAGATAGGGTCTCACTCTTGCTCAGGCTGGTCTCAAGCAATCCTCCTGCCTTGGCCTCCCGGAGTGCTAGCATTACAGGCTTGAGCCACTGCTCCTGACCCTTTTGCCCACTTTTTGATAGGGTTGTTTATTTTTTTCTAGCTGATTTGTTTGAGTTCTTTGTAGATTCTGGATATTAGTCCTTTGTCAGATGTATAGTTCGTGAATATTTTCTCCCATTCTGTAGGTTTTCTATTCACTCTGCTAAATATTTCCTTTGCTGTGCAGAAGCTCTTTAATTTAATTAAGTCCCATTTATTTATTTCTGTTGTTGCTGTATTTGCCTTTGGTGTCTTAGTTATAAATTCTTTTCCTAGACCTATGTCTAGAAGAGTTTTTCCTATGTTTTCTTCTAGAATATTTATGGGTTCATGACTTAAATGTAAGTCTTTAATCCATCTTGAATTAATTTTTGTATATGGTGATAGATAGGGGTCCTGTTTCATTCATCTGCATGTGGCTATCCAGTTTTCCCAGCACCATTTATTGAATAGGGTATCATTTCTCCACTGTATGTTGTTGTCTGCTTTGTTGAAGAACAGTTGGTTGTATCTATATGGTTTTATTTCTGGGTTCTCTATTCTGTTCCATTGGTCAGTGTCTCCACTTTTATACCAGTACCGTGCTGTTTTGGTTATTATAGCCTTGTAATATAATTTGAAGTCAGGTAATGTGATGACTCCAGATTTGTTCTTTTTTTTTAAGATTGCTTTGGCTATTCTGGCACTTTTTTTGCTTACAAATGAAGCTTATGATTATTTTTTCTAGGTCTTTGAAATATAATGTTGGTATTTTGAAGGGAATTGCCTTGAATCTGTAAATCACTTTGGTCAGTATGGACATTTTAACGATGTTGATTTTGCCATTCTGTGAGCATGGGATGTTTTTCCATTTGTTTGTGTCATCTACAATTTCTTTCATCAGCATTTTGTAGTTCTCCTTGTAGCGATCTTTCACCTCCTTGGTTAAGTATATTCCTAAGTATTTTATTTTCTTCGTTGCTATTGTAAATGGTATTGAGTCCTTGATTTGACTCTCAGCTTGTCTGTTATTAGTATGTAGAAATGCTATTGATTTGTGTACATTGATTTTGCAATGTGAGCTTTTGCTGAATTTAACTATTCTAGAAGTCTTTTTGTGGAGTAGAGTTTTCTAGATACAAGATCATATCATCAGCAAATAGGGATAGTTTGGCAACCTCTTTCCTGATTTGGATGCCTTTTATTTCTTTCTCTTGCTTGACTGCTCTGGCTAGGGCTTCCAGTACTATGGTGATTAGAAGTGGTGACAGTGGGTACCCTTGTCTTGTTCCAATTCTTAGAGGGAATGCTTTCAACTTTTCCCCATTCAGTATGATGTTGGCCATGGGTTTGTCATATATGGCTTTTATAATTTTGAGGTATGTTCCTTTATGCTCAGTTTGTTGAGGGTAGTTATAATCATGAAAGAGTGCTGGATTTTATTGAATGCTTTTTCTGCATCTGTTGAGATAATCATATATGGTCTTTGTTTTTGTGGTGAATCACATTTATTAATTTGTATATGTTGAACAGTCCTTGCATCCCTAGGATGAAACCCACTTGATTGTGGTGAATTATCTTTTTGATGTGCTGTTGAATTTGGCTTGCTAGTATTTTCCTGAGGATTTTTGCATCTGTGTTCATAAGGGATATTAGTCTATAGTTTTCTTTTTTTGTTGTATCCTTTTCTGGCTTTGGTATCAAGGTGATACTGGCTTCACAGAATGATTTAGGATTCTCTCCTCCTTGATGTAACGGAATAATTTCTGTAGGACAGTTACCTGTTCTTTGTAGGTCTGGTAGAATTTGGCTGTGAATCCTTCTGGTCTAGGGCTTTTTTTGGTGGGATATTTTTTATTGCTGCCTCAGTCTTGCTGCTAGTTATTGGTCTGTTCAGGGTTTCTATTTCTTCCTGATTCAGGCTTGGGAGGTTGTGTGTTTCCAGGAATCTATTCATATCCACTAGATTTTCTAGTTTGTGTGCATAGTGACTTTTGTAGTATTCACAGGTGATATTTTGTATTTCTGTGAGATCAGTTGTAATGTCTCCTTTTTCATTTCTAATTGAGCTTATTTGAGTCCTTTCTCTTGTTTCTGATTAATCTGGCTAGTGGTCCATTGATTTTATTTTTTCGAAGAACTATTTGTTTCATTGATCCATTGTATTTTTTTTTGGTTTCCATTTTGTTTAGTTCTGCTTTGAGCTTTATTCTTTTCTTTTACTGGCTTTGGGTTTGTTTTGTTCTTATTTTTTCTAGTTCCTTGAGATGTGACATTAGGTTGTTAATTTGTGATCTTTTTGACGTAAGCATTTAAAGCTATGAACTTTCCCCTTAGCACTACTTTTTCTGTATCCTGTAGATTTTTGAAAGCTTGTGTCCCCTTTGTCATTGAGTTCAAAGAATATTTTGATTTCCATCTTAATTTCATAATTGACCTAAGGATTCTTCAGCATCACATTGTTTAATTTCCATGACTTTTTGTGGATTTGAGAGTTTCTCTTGGAATTGATTCTAGTTTTATAGCATTAAAATAAAGCTAGTGGTCTGAGAAGATACATGGTGTCGTTTAGATTTTTCTGAATTGCTGAGACTTGTTTTGTGGCCTATGATATGATCAATCCTCCCATGTGCTGATGAGAGGAGTGTACATTCTGTAGTTTTGGGGTAGTATGTTTTGTAAATGTTTGTTAGGTCCATTTTTTCTAGAGTCCCAACTTAAGTTCAGTGTTTCTTTGTTGGTTTTCTGCTTTGATGATGAAAAACATTTCTGAGCTTTCTTATGAGAAGTGACTTTGAGAATTGAGTTTGGGTGTGAATTAAGTCCTTCCCCAGAAGACTATAAAGGTTCATAATTTTAACAGGTCCTTCAAATCTGGAGGGAGTCAAAGCTAAAGACATTGAGGGATAGCAGGTGTGTTCAGGAATTTGGTTGCTAGAAAGCCCTTTCCCTTTTCCCACATTCGATTACATTTTATATGTTTGACCAACTGCTGGCTGACTGGTCCTCATCTTTTTGGGTATCAAATTTTACTCCTAACAGGTGTAGCCCCACTTAATGCCAGACTGCTAGTTTTCATTATGATGAAAGCTACTTAATTTGGCTTGGATTTCATTCTCGTTTGTAGAGTTCTGATGCATGTGGTCATTGTGACTCTAATAGCATTCCATTCCATGTGATAACCTCCTCTGAGGTTATTTTGGTGAACACTCAGTGCCTTACCCTTTTTCTCTTGCTAGAAAAACTACATATTGTCTAACTGTATTGCACAATAAAAATCTGTTAGGGTGAATTGACTTCCCTGAAATGTTGCATTCACCCTGTAAATTCATGTTAATCCAGCCTCGTTGGAGAGTGGATGGTTTTTTGAGTTATATATTGAATAACATTTCAGTTTTAATTTTTTTTTTTTTAGATTTTTATATACATCTTTAATTATTTCTTTTTTTTTATTTCAGCATATTATGGGGGTAAGTTTTAATTTTTGTTAAAAGTATGCTTGTTACTGAAACATCATGAAATTATCATTAACTCTTTAATTCAAAAGATCTTGTAATGCCTCCTTCTAATATTGTTAGTATCTGTTGTTTCCGTACTTACATAAGAGGATAAGTGGATTTCTACACTTTTTGGTTATATAGAACTTAGACAAAATTTCTGTTTATTACTAATTATCCCTTAAATGAAGTCTGCAAAACGGCAAACTCAAGATAGAGCCTTTATTTTAATATTGCTGATAAGATTCCATTATCAGCTTATCATCAATGCCTGGGTAAGCAGACACAAAGAAAAGAAGAAACCAGGTTTTAATGATATAAACAGGAGACCATTGTTAGCTCTTAACCTTAGAAAATCAACCCCTAGCTTTGAATAATTAATTAGAATTGTTACTATGGAGAAATTTCAGTTCACATAATTTCTATCTAGGGAGACATTCACCCTCTGCTGGATCAAGGCCAAAATGTCTTTCTCATTAGTTTTCTGAAAGCTGTTAAAAAAAAAAAAACCATAAACTTTTTTCAATTTTGGTTCATCTGACACCAATCCTAGGAACCTTTTTATTTGCTTCTATAGAAGCCTTTGTAATTTCTAGGGTAAAGTTAGATCCTAAACTGTCTGTTTGGCTGAAGCTGCCAACCATGGATTATTTTCTCAGGGCCAGGGTCCCTAAGCCAAAACTCCCTGGTCAGTAACAGTCTTTCAAAACAGACCTACCATCGTCTTTGACCAATGCCAGACTCATGTGAAATAACAATATATTAATGATTGTTAGCACCCCTGCCTTTCGTACTGGCCAAACAGACACGTAGTTTGTGTTTGAAACTTTTCCAAATTTCAGAGCATGTGATTTGGGGTTTATTCTCCCTTTGGTCTTTAAAAGCAACTACTGCTTTTTCAGAATTATTTCTTCATAATAATTCCCACCCTGTGGCTTTTTCACTAATATAAACCAACTTGAAAGAGCAATGGGAACATTTCTCATAAAACATGTGTATGGTATATGCCTTTTTGCTCTTAACTAGAACCTGGTTGTGTTAGGAACAAAGCAGATGGAATTTTAAATCCTGATGAAGTTATGTCACAAAAAGATTGGGGAAAGTACTTGGAAATTTGACCACTCATATGTTGAGTTCTGTGCCAACTCTCATTATATGAGTAAATCATGGCTAAGTTTCTCTATAAATTAAAGCTGGCTAATCCGAGACTGCTCTGAAACTTGGGTAATAATGTCTCCTGCAATATGGAAAAATTTTGCTCTACTGTTTCCAATTAAAAACAAAGACACAAAATTCATTTTTAAGTACTTGAACTTGCAATCATAGAAATTAAGGAAATATTTATGTCTAAAACGTTGAGTTCTGTTTTTCATATCCTTTGTAGATTGTTTTTACAGACAATCATTTACTACACTTTTATGTTATACCATTTTGAGAATTTGGAAAACATAATCACTGAATTAAATTTAGTATTACTCAAAAGAAACCAAATATTTTTCAGAAGTATTGAAAAGTTATTCCTTCAATAATCCCTAAAATAATGTCACATGTATCTACTGTAAACTATTGGTACAATTTTAGCAGGTAGTGAAATTCCAGTTATATGTATATAAGGATATTTGAAATGTTATATATAGTGATATTTAAACTATTGAAAACATTGAATAAGCTCTAAAAATAATCAGCAAAAAATTTTTTCATGATTATTATTTTTTTCCTAGGAAATGCTTATAGCTAGGCAAAAAAGTGTTTTTTGGAGGCTAGAGAGGCATGTTGGAGAATGCAATATTGAAAACTTTAAAATGTTTTTTCAGAAAGCATATTCACCTTGTTTCTGCTTTTCCATCAGTGCAAATGATTACTGTATTTCTCTTGACCTTGAATTAGGCCTAAGGGAGCAAAAATCAATATTAAACCATAGTGTGGGGAGGGCCAAACGAGGGCATCTATTTTTTTCTCTCCCTGCTTTATGTTAGGGCCTTGATCTAAAACAAGCAAATGAGGTGCTGTGTTTATTTTAAAGCTCTCCAGAGAGGATATACAACCTTTACCACACGTTTTACCATTTTAAGTGACCTTTACTATCAGAAAGTATTCATGTTACTATTATTAAACTGTTACTTAGTTTAAAAATTAAATAATTACTGCACTCTTAAGATTTGGAGTGTTCTGATATCAAATCTGGAGCTAATAAGAATTAAGAGTGGAAACAGCCACATAGAAAGTTAGTATCTTTTTTTTATAACACCATTGTTTAGAAAATGGATAGGAAAAAAGTTCCATTTTACAGTAGTAACAAATGCTTTAATGATCTGCCTAAGAAGAAATTTGCAAGCCTTATATTGAAGAAAATGATAAAACTTTACTCAAGGACTTAGAGAAAGTCCTGAATAAATGGGAAGAAATACCGTATTCCTAAATAGGTTGATTGATTTTTTTAAACTACCTCTTCCTTAATTATCTGTATATTCCATTTAATCCTGATGCAATCCCAGCTATTTTTTTTTTTTAAAGACTTTATCTTTAGGACAGTTTTAGGTTCTCAGCAAAATTGAGTGGAAGGTACAGAGATTTGCCTTTACATATGCATAGCCTCCCCCATTATCAACATTCCCCTCCCAGAGTGGTACACTTGTTACAATCAGTGAACCTATATTGACACATTATTATCACTCAAAGTCAATAGTTTACATTAGGGTTCACTCTGGTGATGTAATACATTTAATGGATTTGGATGAATGTTTAATGACATGCATTCACCATTATAGTATCATGCAAAGTAGTTTCATTGCCTTAAAAACCCTGCCCTTTTTTTTTTTTAACACAACATAAAATTGATTTAAAAATTCATCTGGAAAAGAAAATGCTTAAGGAAAGTCAAAGAAAATTTGAAAATGCAGTGCAGCTGCATTTAAGTAGCTGAGTCTGGTTCACATGCCTGGGTTCTAGCTGCATGTGAGACTGGAAGAGTGTGTTTGGACTTCTTAGCTTCTATAGGGCAAAATAGGCAGTGTGGAGGATCCTTCAGTCATAGACATTGGGCAGGTTCGCTCCCCTTCAAAAACTAACAGAGCACAGATATCTAGTACAGCTCATTATAGTAGCTGTTACTTCTACACAGCAAATGAATGGCTCAGCTAGTGTTTTCTTTACTGGTCTATAAGAAATAAAACAATTTTATCTAACATCTGTGATATAATTAAAGCTCAGAGTTGCAAGTGCGAGACCCCATCTCTACTAAAAATAGAAAGAAATTAATCGGCCAACTAAAAATATATAGAAAAAATTAGCCGGGCATGGTGGCGCATGCCTGTAGTCCCAGCTACTCGGGAGGCTGAGGCAGAAGGATCACTCCAGCCCAGGAGTTTGAGGTTGCTGTGAACTAGGCTGACTCCACGGCACTCTAGCCCAGGGAACAGAGTGAGACTGTCTCAAAAAAAAAAAAAAAAGCTCAGAGTTGGTAGTGCTTTTTTTCTTTGAATTCTGGAGACTTTGGCCTCACTCTGGAAGCATTAGATGGGCAAGGCCTCTTGCCCTCCCTAGAGAGGGCTGTTCCCTCCCTATTCCTCTCTGTCCCTTCTCCAGTCTTGAATTCATAATATTTTACTCTAACTCTCCTAGTCATTCCGTATTGGTGTGGAAGTAGGTCCAAGTTGAGGCAGAAAAGCAAAGTTCAGTGAGCTCTTAATTGTGGTATGCCTCAATTAAAATGTAGACCGATTAAGGAACAGTTTCTTTATGTGCCAAAATAATAACTTTTTATTAGTCTTTTCCTTTCAGTTTAATTATTTGTATCCTTTTTTTTTCAGCAGGGGGGCTTAATTTGGAGCAACTTATTAAAAAAGCCATTTGACCTTTACCTTTCCATCATTAAAACCCAGGTGGTTGGCTAAATAAACTTGTAATGATGTTAATTAAGGCATTGGATAGTCTCAAAGCCTGTGTGTGTACTGAATTAATCTGTTAGCTTTGCATCTCATTCTTCACTTTGAATTTGAAGTAAAAGGAAGCTGTTTGCCTCTAAAGTTTAAAAGCCATTGATGTGATTGTTAAACTTGGTATTTTAAGCCATTCCAGGCTGCAGTCTGGCTTGCAGTGGTACCTTCTAAAAATGCCTCTATACAAACGATGCTTTGTTTTATGCGGAAAATATGAAGCTGCTTTTGATTACTCTGTGTTGCCATTGCCCATTTTCTGTGGTTGTAGACTATTATTTAGGAATTTAGTGCAGTGACTTGTCTTGCTGAGCTATGGATATTTGGTATCTTCTTGTTAACGGACACCAAAAAGGTTTCCCAAGCAACAAAACAAGCAGAAATAGTTTAGTTTAAAGGTATTGTATTTCTCTTTACCAGGACATCTAAACAAATTCTGTAAAATATTAGGACATGATTTAAATGTAGAATGGAACGAGGCTGGTTTTTAATAGGAGCAGGAATGCTGTTTGATCAGTTCCTTCATCAGCTTTTCTCTTTGTCCTCTCATGAATGTCGCCAAGTCAAGGAAAAGCACAGACTTCGGAATTGGAGGACACAGATTCAAATCCCAGCTTGATCACCTCCCATTTAACTTGAACTTGGACCAATTTTCTTTACCTTGATAAACCACCTTAGAGGGATGTTGTCAGGGTTAAATAAAACAACCTTTCTGCAAAAGCATCTTAGCTTGACATTTAGCTTCTGCTGGATACCCAGTAGTACATCTTTTCTTTCTTGAGAAAACTGTATGGTACCTTAAAGAATAAACAAAACTGCTTTTGAAACCTCTTGTTTTTTCCCTGTTGAAGAGAAGGCAGGACTGATCTCAGGCAGAGTGATGTTCTAGAAGCTTCTTTTCATGACTTCTTATTCCCAAATACTCTGGCATCTACTTTGGGTACTAACGGCTCTTCTCCCATCTTATCCTTTCTCTGATAACACGCATGTAGGTAGCTGTAATGGTTAGAGACCTTGTCTAGAGTCTTTGTAGATCATGGAACTGGCAGATAGCAGAGGCCAAGAGCCTGGAAGCAAACTTCAGGTTAAGGATGGAAGAAGGCCATCTGCACACTGCTGTCTTCCTGATTATTGTGTGTTTATTTCTTTACTAATATCAAGCAATTTAAATGTTAATGTATATTTTCTTTCTGAGGGCTTTTCCCCCCAAGCCCCCACCTCCCACCACAGAAGCAAATTTTCTTTTTTTTTTTTCTTTAAGACAGAGTCTCGCTCCGTTGCCCCAGGTAGAGTGCAGTGGCATCATAGCTCACTGCCACCTCAAACTCCTGAGCTTAAGCGATCCTCCTACCTCAGCCTCCTGAGTAGCTGGGACTACAGGTGCATGCACCACCACACTGGCTAATTTTTTTCTATTTTCAGTAGAGACACGAACTCCAGAGCTCAAGCAGTCCTTTCACCTCGGCCTCCCAGAATGCTAGGATTATAGGTGTGAGCCACTGTGCCCAGCCTAACAAAGTTTCTATATAATTTTTGTTATAGAAAACTTCTTTCCAAGTACCAGACATTAAAAGTGTTTTTATTTTTGATAGAAAATTTTCTTGTTCTCTTAGTCTGCTCAGGCTACCATAACAAAATACCCTTGTCTAGGTGGCTTAAACAACAGCAATTTATTTCTCATAGTGCTGGAGGCTGAAAGTTTGAAATCAAGTTGCAGCACGGTCAGGTTCTGGTGAGGTCCCTCTCCCTGTGTTCTCCCATGGCTCTGGGAGAGAGAGCGAGCAAGCTCTCTGGTCCCTCTTATACGACTAATCCCATCATGAGGGGCCCACCCTCATCTGAAGGAACCACCCAGTCTGATCTCATTTAACTCAATTTATGTCCCAAAGGCCCCATCTCCAAAAACCCTCACACTGGGGGTTAGGGCTTCAACATTATGAATTTTGAGGGGACACAATTTATCCATGGTACTTTATTCTGATTATAAATGTAATACTGTATTTCATTGATTATAAAACACACCATTATTTTATGTACTGCTACGGAAGAAAAAATTGCTGTCAACTAAAGTGCCACAGTATTTTATCACTTAGAATGTTTGTTATACTTAAGACTTCCCTTAAGTAACTTCAGAGAAGTAAAGAGAACAAATATCAGTCTTTGAATCAATGCCCAATATGTATATGCTCATTGTAGAAAGCTTGGAAAACGCTAAGAATAAGGAAAAAACCCAAGATATTCTATATTTTTTGCTTTATCCTTTTAAAATATCATTAGTCTATGAAAAATGCCTAATATTTTGTTGTATCACTATACCATGGTTTTATGTGGGCCCATTTTGTTTCCATATATTTTCTCATTCATTGAAAAGCCCTCTGGAAAATACATGCTGTTGTATGAATTACTGATTATTTTAGTAGAATATGTTCTTAGGCATAGGATTAATAGTGAAAGGAAATGAACTTTGTATAAGCTCTTAGTGCCTCTTGCCAAATTGTTTTCCAGAAATACTGTATTGGTTGCCACCTGTGTCAACAGTGCATGTGTGTGCCTGCTTTACATGATTCTTATTAGTATTGGGTATATTGTGGATTTTAATAATCCTTGCCACTTGTATAGGTTAAAATATGTATTTCATTGTTTTTAATTAGCATTTCTTTGAGGTCGGTAGGCCTCTTTAAGTATTTAGTGCTCATTTATATTTCCCCTTCAATGATTTTCATTTCTTTTCATGCCCTTGTATGTTTTTTCTGTTGGGAATATGAGAGACATTAATCTGGGTCTTCCCTTTCCTAGTGTGGCTGTTGGTGTGTAGCAGTGGAGTTTTTATAGAAAGTCACTCTTTGGGGAATTTTCACTAAAGTCACTTATGGTGAAACTATCTATGTTAGATGGATAAAAGTGTCTTTCTGTATTGTTAAATTTCATATTTGTGCTGAGGCTAGAGATCCACTAGTCTGATTGGCTTTATATTCAAGAATTTATGAAGAAACCAAAATAACTATAAGAGCAACTAAAATGAGTCATCAAGTTGTCCGCAGTATGTGATAACATTCTGCCTCTGTGCACAGGCCAAAAAGTCAAGATGTGCCAGAAACCTGACTCCTGGTGAGTTCCTAACAGTAGGTGGGGTTAGTTCCAGCAACATCTTCTTAGTACATTGCTGTATTCTTAAGTGCAAACTTTTATCCATGGCTGCATATTATCCCTATTGTGTACAGGGATTCTTTTTCAAACTATGATAAAGGAATGAAGTTTTAAAGTTTTAGATCAAGTTTTAGATCAAGAAGGATGTTAGTTCAATTTCATTTTTTGAGAAGTATTTGGGAAAAGAGGCATTGAGCAATTGCCCAAAGTCATATAGCTAGCTAAAGCAGTTGATAGGATGAAAGTATAGTGGTTTTTTTCCTTTTATTTTTCTTTTTTGCTTTCTTTTTGCTATAAATCAGGGAACAAAGTATAGTTTATTTTACTGCAAATGAGTTTTTTGTACCATGTCTCTGGCTGGCCGCCTTTATGTCTTGCAATGAGTAAATATAAAGGAAAACATCTCTATGTTATATCTCTGTCCCTGAGACAGAAGATAGTAGATTTATTATTTATAATTTTTCTCTTTAGGGATGCTTATTTTGATTTTTTTTTTCTTCTCTAGATTTTTCTTTTTCCTAGAAGGATTGTTTGAGATTCTTACATGGTCTTAATCTAGACTCAGAGTCACTGAGTAATATCTATATTTCTTTTTCTATATCTTAAAGTCAAGTTTTGCTTAATATCCTTGAGAATGCTAGGATTTAATCCATCCTATTCTGAAAACAGTTGTTTGGTAAAACCATTCAAACTTCATAAATGTAATGGTTAAATATAGTGCACATTTATAAAAAAAAAAACTATATGATGTTATTAAAGAAAAAGAACAGATAGCATCCCTATTTCTTCTTTGCTTCCTTTTCACTCCCCAAAGGCAACAAATGTTAAATTTCTTATTTGATCTTTCTAGATATTTGCTATGCATATATGTGCATATGTTCACATACCTGTACATCTACACAAATCCTTAAGAAACCCCACATAGACTTTACCATGCATTTTATTCTGTAAACTACAATGTTGACTGAATGCATTTTTAGGTATTTTTTCGTATTAGCACATTGTCAATATATAGACTTCTAAAAAGTTGCTCAGTATTACATTGGGCGAATTATACTCTAATTTATTTCGTTATTCCCCTGTTAATGAACACTTGAGTTGTATCTTTTTTGTTATTACAAATCAGTTCTGGAGTGAATCTCCTTGTACATCACTGCCTGTGCTTTCGTAAGAATAGTGGTAAGAAAAATGATTGGGTAACAAGTTTGTTCACTTATAATTTTTCTAAATTTTTCTAATTGTCTTTTGAAAAAGTGGTGTTAGATTTACAGTTCCTCCAGCAATATATGAGGATACTTGTATATTCAAATCCTCACCAACATGGATTATAGTAGTCTGTTTCATTTTTGCCAGATGATAGGCAAAAATTGTATCTTGTTTTTAATTATGCAATTCTTAATAAATTCAAACACAGTTTTGTATGTTTATTGGCCAGTTGAAACTATACTGCCTGGGTTTGTATCCTTGCTCCACAGTTTACTAGCTGTGTGAATTTAGGCAAATCACTTAAGCTTTCTGTGCCTCGTGGTTCACTTACGAGGATTAAGTGAATTAATATTTATGAGGTACTTAAACCCTTGCTTGGCACATAGTATATGTCATATAAGTATTTGTCAAAAATAAATAAAAATTCAAATTGTTTACTCTGTCTTGCCTGTTTCTTTACCTGTTTTTCTGTTGGGTTCAGTAGCTATTTTCATATTTTGGTAAGTGGTTAACTATTGATTACTTACTGAATTTCTAAGTGAGACAAACATATGTGTCTTGTTTAATGTTGATTTATTGTATAAAGCCTGAAAAGATTCATCTAAGTCATCTTTCATTTTTGATAGGATTAAGTGAAGGATTTTGTATTAATTCTGTAAGTTCAGTGTTGAAAACTGAGAGGTTACAAATCATTTTTTCAGAGAAGTCAGCTCTCTGTATTTCCCTGCCTTGTGAGTTTTGATTCCACTAATCTGATTAAACCTCTTAGAGCTACATCCTTAGCTCTAAGATTCTGAAGATTAGAGATTCTGGAGGGTTTTTTGCCCTTCCATCCATTAGATTGTTACTATGGTTATTGGACTCCCTACACAGTACCTCAAATCCCTTCTGATTTATGGAAGCAGCATCTTAAAGAGGAATAAGAACTCTGCTGGGTTGGCTTCAGAATCTTAGGAGGCCCAGTTTGAATGTACCTACAGTTCTCTTTGAACAAGTTTCATTTTTTCTGAACTTCAATTTTCTTACCTGTAAAATGAAGGTGCTAATCTCTCTCTCTGTCAGATAGTAATTATCAAGGTCAAATGAAATGAAGTGTTTTAAAAAACCTCAAGTATGAGAAGTTTTAAAAACTTCAAGTTGGAGATTGGGGATTTAAAAAAACACATAATCTTTGGTTTTGGGAAATGCCTATTAAGTAAGGAAAAATAAAGTATACATGTACAAATATTTAAACTTATATCAGGAGTTTGTGGTACTCAGATGTTATGGGAGAGGAATGAGATAGCGCTTTCTTATTCAAGATATTAGAAACCAGGAAGTGAATCCTCTGGAGAACCTATGACAGTACTTAGGAAAATTTGTTTTTTATTGAGCATTTACTGTATATCAGACAGTGTGGTAAATTACCTCACATAACCAATAGTTTATTGGTAAAGGTTACAGAACTAGCTTAAGATTACATAGTTACTAAGTGGCAGAGCCAGAATTTAAACCCACATATCTGTACATCTGTAGATTCCTAAGAAACCCCCTCATGCCTAGTACAGCAGCCAGGCTGTTTGGGTTCAGTTCCCAGCTCCAGTTGGTTAATCTCACCATATTTCCATTTCTGCTTCTATACAATGGGGATAATGACAGAATCTACTTCTTTTCCATTGTTGTGAGGATTGAATAAGTTACAGTGCTTAGAATAGTGCCTGGATGAGTATAAACATTTCATAAATGTTTGCTCTTATTATAACATATAATAATTCTATACCATTCTGCCTTGCTTTTCTGCTCCTTTAGACTTTAGTAAATGGTGGCATCTTGGATATTTTTGTTTCTTTAGCTCACTTGTCTGTGTGGCAGACAACAACCCTTGCCATTCCATCTGGTGCAGACGGAGGAAAAAGCCATGGTAATAGGCGTGTCTTTAGCAGAGTGCTGTAGGGACAGTTGCTGTAAGCAGTTTGGGAGGATATGCATTTTCTAGGAGATGGAAGGGGACAGGGACATGAGGCCTGGATGCAAAGATCTGAAGCCAGAAGCCGTTATGCAAAGGTGTGTGTACATTCAGAGGTGTTGTGCACAGGTGATTCAGCATTCACCTCAGCTTTACAAAATGAGCTCTAGTGTAATTGTGTAGTACAGTGATTCCTAAATCTGACTGGTTCACCTAGACACTTGTGACTCATATTCCCACAAGACTCACTCACCAGGGGTGGGGCTTAAGCATTTTTTAAAACATGATTTTTGAATGGTCAGCCCTGTTTCAGAGCTGCTGGTATGCTGTCTGTTTCTGTGTCTCTGCAGGGCCAGCCCCAGCCAGCCTTGTAGATGTACATGTATATGACTTTAAAAATTCTTAGGAGGAGATCCCCCCATTACCTAGAAAACCCTGTTCTTGGTCATCCTGTAAAGATAAACTTGAGATACAGATATACAAGCAGATAAGTGAAAGGATTCCATTGCAGAAATAACAAGGAAAGAGGATTTGATTCAAGTAATTTGTCAGTATGTTTTATTTGGCTCTTGTTTTTACGCCGATTCCTTGTCAACATTTGTTTGTTCTTATATTTATACTTGCAAGTTAGATACACAAAAGTAATAGCTATTGAATATAATTTTGATGTTTAATTTATATGCCGCTTTATAGAAATTGTTAGAGGGCTTTTTTCCAAGAGTGATACTCAAAGAATGAATGAAGTAACTCACATTCCATTTTATATTTGAGAATTCATGATTAGAGTGGAATGTTAATATGGTTAGCTGCAGCGAGACAATATTGACATTGTTGCTAAGATATCTTACCAGACATGTCATTGAGGCTGCTATTTTGAAAACTGAGCAAGGATTTTTTTTTTTTTTGGTGGTGATAGTGGAGCTAGGGATATAGCAAATAAAATGCATAAGATACATACAAATACAAATAAGATACAGAAAATGCAGTGGACTCATTCTCTCCCCCAAGCTCCTGTCCCCCAGTACAGGCTAAAAAGGACCTTGTTAAATAGCCACTTGTACACAGTTGGTTTAGTTTGCTGCTTTCTAGAATGTGAACTGGATTGGTTGTGTTGCATGTTTTTGTGGGGAAGAAACTTTAAATGCTGCCTAGAAACTTTGAGGCATTTTTTCCCCAAAATGTTTATAGATCCCATTTTCCTTGTAAGGAGTTGAAATAAGATAAATGGTAGCAACTTGCTTTTATTCTCTCCCTTTTCTCCTGCAGCAAGGCCATTTGGCAGACAGCTTTGCTGATGGGACTGCCAGAGTTTGGATTTGAGTAGTTAGTGAGGGGGTGGTGTACTGGTTATGGTATTGTTCTAAAAGTCTTTTTCCCCTTCACTTATTTTTCCACCCCCAAAATGTCAGCATGTCCAATATGACAGAATGTTCCTGATGATTATCATTCAGAGAAACGTGACTTACTAAATTATCTGTGGATAAGTCAGAATTTCTTAAGCACCGAACAATGCTCCATGCTCAGTATGCATGTTGGTTAGGGAATATGCTATCTGGGATGACAGTCCAGTGTGTTCCTGTGACCCAGAGTTCTGACTCTGGAGTCAGACTACCTGGGTTCAAATCCAGATCTTCTACTTATAGGCGGTGGAGCCTAGGTAGCTTACTCAGCCCCACCCCCATGCCAATCTTAGTTTCTTCATCTAAACAAGAGCGCAGTGACGGCATCTACTTCAAATGGAATAGGATGAATAGATAAGTTAATGTCTTGCTTTGGTTTGTCCCCACCAAAACTCATGTGGAAATTTGATCCCCAGTGGCAGTGTTGGGAGGTGGGGGCCTACTGGGAGGTGTTTGGGTTATGGGGGCAGATCCCACATTCTTTCCTAGTGACTTCTCACTCTGGTGAGATGGGATTTGTTCTCACTGTAATGGATTAGTTCCCGAGAGAGCGGGTTGTAATAAAGCCAGGATGCCCCTCAGGTTTTCCTGTCTTCACATGTGTCCTCGACCTTCTCTGTCATGTTATAAAGCAGCACAAAAGCCCTCTCCAGAAGCCAGGGCTGTCCCCTTGAATTTCTCAGCCTGCTGAACCAGGAGCTAAATAAATCTTTCTTCTTTATAAATTGCCTAGTCTCAGGTATTTTTTTTTTTTTATAGCAACACAAAATGGACTAATACTTGTATGTAAAGTGCTTAGCACTGTGTCTGGCACACAAAGCAAGGGCTTAATACTTGCTAGCTTCATCATCATCATTAGGGCAGATACATGCAATGGGCTTGCATATATAGTTAAAACGAACTCAATATAAATCCTGACCCACCGCTCAGGTACTTACTTAATATGAAGTCTGAAGGTAAGTGAGCTCTGCCAATAATCGTGGGACTCGGCCAGTAACTGAGACGGAGAATGGCTTTAGGAGTTGGATACTCTGTTGGTAGCCATGGTCCCCTGGGCTGCCTCATTGCACATTTCTGTGGACACCATTGACACAGGTGTGACATGTGCGGCATGGGGGTCCTACTGTTTTCATTTCTCACGTTGGCCTCAAAGTTCTGCTGAGAAAAGTGAGTTCTCTGTTATTATAAATTAAGAGAGTATATTTGGGTTGTTTTGGAGAAGTTCAGTGTTAAGAAAAGCATTAATTGCTTGAGACTGGAGATTGAAGGCAGGGGGGCCAGAGTATAGACAGCTAGAGCAGTGAGGTTGCTTTGAAATGTGTTGAAGTCCCTGGGGGTAAAGCACTGGATCTTGGACCCTACAGCCAGTCCAGAACTTCCTTGTGACAACAGTCAACAGGGAAGGCCCCCTGATAGCAGTGAGACCTGGATATGGGTAGTTCGGGCTAGATGGACATGGGCTAGTCTACGTGATGGATTAAAAAACAGTGGGCACAGCTCGAGATGCCTGGGTGAAAGAAGAGTGAGCCCCTCCTTCCTGGGGAAGGGGACTCAGGAGAGCAGGAATCTCAAGAACTTGACAGGAATCCAGTGGGGTGGCTTGCTGGGGAACCTCTAGAAGTAAAAGGAGATGGATACACATTTATGTTTCAGATAAAGGTTCACTGGAAAATAAAGTATATTTTATCTTAAAAAATAGTCTCATTTATAAAAAGTGTCAGAATAGATGTCAAACTGCAAATGTAAAAGGAAGGGTTAAAAACAGCCATACTTCTACTCTCTTAAAAATGCTCACAGTCAGCATTGTATTGAACTTCCTTCTAGTTTTGGGGTTGTATGTCTTTACTTTTCCATTATCGTCATACAGCGCACAAAAGGTTGTGTATTTTGGCTTAAATGTTTGTTCCTTATATTTTTTTTAAAAAAAATAGTGATCATATGGTAAACTCTGATTTCTCTTTTTCTGTTTTGTAATTTCAGTTCCTTGGCAATGAAAATGATCATTGTGGTGTTCCCTGCTGTTTTGCTTGTTTAGAGGGGTGGGTGGGGGTAAAGAGAACCTTCCCTGTCTTGTGTCCCAATCATGTAAAGAAAAATGTGAGCTATTGTTAGCAAGTTCTGGCAAAGTAGCACCAGTTATTGTTTTAAGAGGTCTCCAGATAAGGTAAGAGATTCTTTTTGCACCGCGGTGAAGATAGGGTTCAAAAAACATACTTCCTGAATGAGAAGGGAGGAATAGAAGAGGGACAGTTGAGTGAAGTGCTACAAGGCCAGGATACGGGTTATAGAGTTTATTGCATTTTTTAAAAACCATAATGTCCTCACTGTTGAGTAGTTAATTTTGAGTCTTCAGTAACTTTTTTTTTCTTTAGAAGGATAAATTGGGCTGTGCATTTTCTGAGCCTTTGAGAATTTTTTTTGGTTGATATCACATATAATAGAAAACCTGGTACAGTTTTAGAAGATTTATTTGGTCATGCTTTTTCCTTCCCTCAGGTTTTACAGATGTTGCTTTTTTGACTTCTGGCTTTGAGTGTTGTAGGGGAGAAGGGTTATGGGTAGAATTGTGTTCCTCAAAAGAGGTACATTGAAGTCCCAACCCTTGACACCTGTGAAAGTGACCCTATTTGGAAATAGAGTCTTTGCAGATGTAATCAAGTTTAGATAAGGTCATGCTAGATTGGGGTGGGCCCTAAACCAATAGGACTGTTGTCCTTAGAAGAGACATAGAATGCCATGTGTTGATGTAGCCAGAGATTTGAGTGATGAATCTATAAGCCAAGGAATGTCAAAGATTGCTGGCAACACCAGAAACTAAGAGAAAGGCGTGGACTAGATTCTGCCCTAGAGTCTTCAGAGACATCAAGGGCCCTGCCTCACACCTTGATTTTGGACTTACAGCCTACAGAAATGTGAGGAAATAAATTTCTGTTGTTTAGGCCACCTCATTTGTGGTACTTCATTATAGCAGCTCTAGGAAACCAACATAAGAAGTGTAAGTGCAGCCAGACTCTGGTTCCTTTCAACGTCTCTGTGGTTTTATATCCTACTAAGCACTTTTTAAATACTTACCCGGGTGCCTGTGATAATTTTCTAAGTCTTAAAAAACATTACTTCATCTTGTCCTTATTTCTTCCTGGAAACACCTTTTTTGTTTTCCATATCTATTACCTTTTCTCATTTTAAGTTTTTGCCCCTCCCCTCTGCATTCTGGGGAAACCTTCCCAAGTTTATTCTCTTTATCGTTGACTAGATTTTCTGTAGTGGCAATTATGCTTTACTACCTGAAACGCAGATCATGATTTTGTTACCTCTTTTTAAGTTTCCTTGTGTTCCTTATCTTTAATAGTCTATGGTATAAATATATAGTATAGCATATCTTAATCTATAGCACTAAGATTAGAAAAGAAACACCCTATGAAGGATATAGAGGCCATGCCACCCTATAGTCTATTGAGTTTGCTGAGTAGTTGACTGAATTTTGTTCCCAGTCTTCTTTCTTTGAGTTTTCAAGAAGATGTTCCCTTTCCTGTCACTAATAAGTGTTTTCTCAGTCCCCTGTCATTGATTATTTGGGAGGGAGAGCGAGGAGGTTGAGGGAGGATTATCATCAAAAAAGGAGACCTAATCAGCTGTGTATTACCCAGATCTGTTGGTGCCTGCTGGTAGGCGTAGGGTGGAGGTACAGAGGTAGACTCTAGGGTGAGGGATTCACATCTTCCCCTGCATGATGGGCTGGGCTCTGATGTTTTATAGAGTGTAGCACGGTTAGGCCATCAAGTGTTTGTTGCAACAGCAAAGGATGCTCCTTTGTCATCCTTAAAATTACTAGGAATTTTTTCCTTTTCTGACCATCCCTTTCATTTAGTTTAGTGTTTTGCACTTATGAGTTTTTCTTTTACCTTGTAGTTACAGATATTTTACCAGGATGTTGGGAGAGACCTTGCCAGGACTGCTAGCCAGATGCAATTTTAAACAGAAACAGGATTTCATGCTTTTATTGCCTGTGCCCTCCATCCACCCAACCCCTTTCTCAACTGGCTGTTTGTTCCCACTCTTTCCTTTACCTGTCAATGCCTAGGTCCTGTCCTGCCTCATTTCTTTCCCTTTAAACATCCACTTTCTTCTTTGTCCCTCTCCCCCCGCCCATGCCTATCTCTCCTTCTCCCTTCCCTAGCAGACCTGATGTTTCCCTGGGGCTTTGCATTATCCATGTCCCTCTGTGAGCATGCATCTGCAAGTGTGCCCACAATATGCCACCCCACTGACAGCAGAGATGACCAGGACCTGGAAGGGAGACAGTGTGAAGGGTGGGGAGAGATGAAATGGGGACAGCACAGAGTTCACCGATGACAGGAGTGTGGTGGACTCCTTGTTGTTAGCATCTGACCTTGAGAGCAGGGCACCAGCCTCTTCTTCCTCCTGTGTCCTGTGTCCACCGCAGTCAGCTGCAAACAAACTCACTGCAGAGCAGTGAGCGCCACACACGTGTCACTCTGAGCACATACCTTTTGGACTAGAACCTCATTTCACCCCCTTGACAAATTAGGACATAGTGGGCAGCCCATTTAGCCTAAAGATCTCTAAATCTACATGTGGCTCAGTCCTAGGGAATATAAATTTATTTATAGGAAACATATGCACATAAGAAAACATGTAAACCATCTAAGAGTGTCTATCTCACACCTATGCTCCCAATTGGTCAATTCCCATTCCCAGAGGCAGCCACTGCTGCCGGTTCCATGCGTGTCCTTCTGGAGACCTTCCATTGCGTGTACGAATGTGTATGTTTACCTATATAGGTAGGTAAGCATTTACCATGTGTGCATGTGTATATACACACATATAGATACATATACACACTCAAAGAATGCACATTTTGAATAATGGAAACTTTTATTTTAATCATCTTCGTGATTGAGCACAGTATTCCCTGAAGTTTCTTTTTCTTTGCTTCTCTCCCAACTTCTGTCTTGTGATAGGCACACAGACATTCCCGATCTTTTTGACCACCTTCTTGCCTCTGTGGGTCTCAGTCCTAGCTGCACGTTAGAATCACTTGGTGAGCTCTAAAGACCGTCGCCTGAACCGTGTCCCCGACCTATTAAAGCAGCTCTCCTGGGCCGGGTTTGGGCGCCCTTCTGTGTGGAGGGAGTTGGGAATTGCTGCTCTAGTGGGGTTTGGTAGCAGCGTGCCTGGTAGAGCCACAGAGCTGTGTGTCCATGGACCTGGGCAATAGGTCTGTGCTGACGAGGAAATGTAGAATAATGAATTCCACGTGGATTTAAGACGAACCCTGCCAGGCTGCTTTCCACCAGAGCCAGCTGCCCTTTCGATCTTCGCGGGCCAGGCGGAGCGACCGGCCTCAGTGCACCCAGGAAGCAACAGGCCCCGGTGCTACGCACGCTACCAGGTGAAAGGAGAAGCAGCTATTTAGGGTGCTCGATGACTAAACATCTATCCTGGACCCACTTCGCTTGTATGGGGACAGCATAAGGTGTGACTGAGAGAAAATTAATGATTGCTGGGCCTGGGTGTCTCCCAAATGGAGTGTTCCAGGAGTGCTGTATAGCTAATTAACCAGCCAGCATGGAAAGTGAAAATAGATGAGGGAACAGGTTTCTTCTCACAGTGGCCCGGTACTGTGCCTAGACCTACATACACTATTTTTGGATTTCCCTCTTAAGCATACAAAATGACGTAATGTTGAAAGCGTATCTCAGTAGGCTTCTTGAAGGAGAGCAGTACTGAGGCAGTGACGTCTGGATCCAGCTGCCTGGGTTGAAAAACTCTGCAGTGACACTTGCTGGTGTCCTCGGGCAAGATACTTGCTCCTTTCTGTGCCTCGGTTTCCTCATGGGAGGAAGGTGCTGAAAATACCTACTTTGTGGGGTGGTTGTGAAGATGAAATGAGATAATATATATATAAAGCACCTAAAAGCCTATCCTGGCATCTAATACATCTTTAAAAAATTGTTATTTTTAAAGTACACCCCTCCAGGGTTTGGGAGTGGGAGTTTTTTCTGAGGTCATATATTTTTAAAGCACAAAAACTCTTGCATGCTGATATGTCTTAAAGGAAAAACTTTGACAATTAGAGAGGAAATGCCAGTCTGTTTACTCATCTGTTTCAGGGTAAAGCATGTTTTACATTTGGTTCTGTAACTATTGAGTGTTAAGAATAAAACTGGGATGACAGTATTTACTGATCTCTGTTTAGAAGCCACTTGGTAGATTTTTGAAGACAAAAGGATAGCTTGTCCTAGGGGCTGGGTTTTTCTGTACCCTGAGGGTTGACTGCTTTCTTGCCTTTCAGTGATACTGTTTGAGAATTAGTCATGATCTGTGAATAAGGTTTTTGAAAATTGTTTTCTTGATGCATTTATCTTAACTTTCTTTTTGAAAACACATATTAATGATTAGTAGCACTGCCAGGATACTAGTAGATCCTATAAGACATAGAATGGTTTAAAGTGCTTTTAGTTTTGCAGAATGAGCCTTCTGAAGGGTCCAAAAATGATACTGGACCTTGTGGAGAAAATCTTTTCCAATTTTCTGTAAATACAGTTTCTTCTGTGTGCATGTATGTGTATACAAAACTTATACAGTTATAAAACCTTATGATGGAAAATAAGTTTAAGAAACATTAGTGTACTCTAAGGCGGAGACTGCACAAAAGATGCCCTAACACATTTAATGCCCTAGTTAAATGTATTGCACAAGGCTCGTTTTCTGGAGCTGGATAAACAGAACATCTTTCTCTTTCTATTCTAAGCTTCCATCCCCCGCCCCCCGCAAGCCACTTCAATGGCACACTAAATGGAAATCTTATTTCCTGCCTCTGCAGACCTATTTACCTGAATGTCTAAGTTCACCCTTGCCTTTCTCAGGTGTACCCTTCCTGAAATATGCTTTTACTTTCATCTCCCTGCCTTTCTTGCCCTCGTTTTTTAAAGCCTTCTCAAATCCTGCACTCCATGTCCTCCAATCTATGATGTCGAACACTGCCATTCTGTATAGCCACCTTTAAACAGTCATCTTCCAGGTTCACATTTTCTTCCAGATGAATTTAAATCCTTTTTCAATCTGTAATAGTGTACAAATTTTAAAATAAAGACTATTCTCAAAAGCCATGTCTGCCAATTTAAAATGCCTTCTTGGCTTGCTTTATCCCCTTTGATAATTCCATTGTTGTTGCAAATTATGACTTTGACTTACACTTCTTATAAATGTGTTGCATGTATTTTTATTTATTAGAAACAGAGAGAACTTTATGAATGTCCACATATCCCTATGCCCTTTCTGATCTTTTATTTTTGGACTTCAGGGCATTGGTGATTTTTAAGAAAAGGGATGTGTGTGTGTAAGCATGTTGGTATGAACAAGAGAGACTGTATGTAACCTACAAAGCCCGAAATATTTACTGTCCGGCCCTTTACAGTGAAAATGTGCTGACTCTTTGCATATTTAACTCATTTAAAACGTGTCTGTTTTGGGGATCTCCACTTTTTTTTTTTCCCCCAAAGTAAAGTTCTTGAATGTGGCCCTGTTCCTCAAGGGTAACTCCTAGGCCCCAGCTTCCTGTCTGAGAGACAGCATGACTGCACTAGATGCTCTGAGATGGAAAGCACGCTGGGGTAGATGTGACTCTCTGCAGCGTGTCACTCTTCCATGGGAAATGCCTGTCAGGAGGAGGCCTGGTAAATCACTGGCCATTGATAACATGGTTTTCATACCCTGGAGAGGATGCATTGTCCTCCCGGCCTGGGCATTGCTGCTGCCACAACAGGAAGGGTGATTGAAGTGTGCTTCCCATCACTTAATTGAGATGGGGAATAAAATAGGTCACCGCTAAAAGAAAACATCTATTCAAGTCAAGGCTGAAAGAAAACTGCCAGCCGTGCTGGTTGGTGCAGTGAAACATCTTTAATTCTTCTTAAACATCTTTAAGCATCTGCTGAGGAATGTTAAATCAACCGGAGAATTTCTGGTATCGTGTTGCTGGTGTTATGTTGCCCAGAACCAGTATTGTATTGTTCATATGGATGCCCCTAAGATTTTCACTTTCTGCCTGTGGCGTCATTGTGGTGCCTCTGTCTTTGACCTTAACCCCCTTGCCCTCTTGCTGCTAAAGCCACTGGCTCCAGAGTGCTGCCTCCAGCTTCTGAACTGCTGGATCACCCTGCTTTGTGCTTTGTCTCCTGTTCATACACAAAATTTCTCTCCCCACTTTGTGCCTTTCTAATAAAAGGATGCTAGAAGTTAGGGAATTTTAACTGCCTCTGAAAAACAAATTAAACAGAACAACATGTTTGGGACTGATAGTGAGATGGCAAAGTAAACTTGAAACAGAAAACCCCCTCCCCTAAATCCCATCTCCTTAAGTTCCGTTTTATTGCAGCCTGCATAAAATCAAAGTGCCAGGGCCCAGCTGCTCCAAAGGCGGAAGGTCCTCATGGTTCCAGCATGCTTCGGAAACTCATCCCCACCAGATTTGCAGTTAATGAAAATATTTGCTTTGCTTGATATAAACAAAGTTTATGGGCAGAATTTATGATTAGGAAACTCTTTAATTCTCTTTTACCCTTCAGTCCCTAATTGCTCTTATATCATGTTGGAGAAATTCTTCAGTGTTTAAGAAAACAAACCTTTTCTCAGTAATAATCTTTACTTTTTTTATTTCTGGTGGTGGTATATGTATTTCTCTCTTCTTTTGTGTCCCCATCTAAATTAAGGGACTTGAAATCTAGGTTTTTATTAATATTTTTTTACATTTGTATATAGGTCAGTAATATTCATGTGTGAGTGGGGAGATATAGACCATCCCACAGCCATTTGACTACCCAGGTCTAGGCTATGTACGGACAGCCACAGGGCAGTGTAGCTCTCCTCAAACCACATGGAAAACCAGTGTCACCTCTTCAAGATGTCTCCTATACATCTTAAATATGTGACCCTCTGGGGCTGTGGGCTGGGGCCTCATCGCTTTCCAAGTTCTTGTCTGTCTCCTAGTGTTTCTTGCTTAAACACCCACAAGTCGGGTGACCTGGTGCCATTCTTGTAGGCATAGTACCTGCTGGCATTCTTAACATGAGGGCGCAGTGGTGGTGTGGATCAGTCTTGAGAACCAAGGTGTTGGTTCAGGTGTTGGAACAGAGAACACAACTGTCCCTCTGCTTTCACAAGTCTTGTCAGGGCAGAGGGCATCTAGCCCCAGTGGGAGTTGGCATCATGGCACAGCCCCAGCTCTGCCTTAGAAGCTGTTTCCTTGTCAGACAGGCAAAGGGGAGGTAGCCAGGAAGCTCCATGCACTGGCTAAAGGCCTCAGGAGGTGGTTTCTGAGAGCGTCCAGGCTCATGCACGGTGTGGTAGACTGGCCTCTGTGTATCCAATGCTGGCTAGGGAGACAGGCTGGGTGAGGGTTGTAGGGACCCAGGGTGGGGGCTGTTGCTATTTGTATGGACTCTAGGAGAGAAGGTGCCTCTAACTCCTGCCTGCTTCCCTCCCTTGCACACAAAGCTTTGTCTTGGGCATTTGCACGAGTGTCCTTGTTTTTGTCATTCCAGTGATGGTTTTCTAGTAATTCCATTTTTTTGTTTTCTTTAAATGCCAGTCATTTGAGCAATTAGTCATAAATCTTTTGGTTTCCCAAGTTTATTAAAACCCCTTCTAGCCGGGTGTGGTGGCGTATGTCTGTAGTCCCAGCTACCCGGGAGGCTGATGCAGCAGGATCACTTGAGCCCAGGAGTTGGAGGTTGTAGTGAGCTATGCTGACCGCCACTGCACTCTAGCTGGGGTGACAGAGTGAGACTCTATTAAAACAAAAACCAAAAACCTTTATGCATAGCTGGCCCAGGTTAAGACTGAAGTTATCTTTCTGGCTTTGCTGACGTACCCATTGTGAAGCATCTCTGTTCACAGCTCTGCTGGTTTTGAGTTGCCTTGAAAAGTGAGGCATGAGCCTGTGCCCCTAGTCTGTCGAGGCAATGACTCTGCTACTTCCTCATGACTCCTAATGTGAAAAATAAGCACAACGGTGCAATTTGGAACTTGATGGTTTGGGTTGAATCTCTTCTGAGCCTTGCACACACAGGTCTGCAAAAATTAAGTTCCCACCTGGCTAGACAGCTGTCATTTATCTTTTTTTTTTTTTTTCCAAATCTAGTCCTTGATTTTTTTGGAGTCAGGAAGGCATGGGAAGGGCCAGTTGGATAGCTTTTGTTAGACTGGATGGATGGCTTTTGGAAAACTATGTATCTTTCAAATTCTGTCCATAATTTGGAGCTTGAAAATGCTATTAAATCAACAAAACAATTACTTATTGTTTTCCCCCTGCACATCCTCAGTTCCTTAGTACATAGTAAGGGCAGGTGTGGGGAAGGTGATGAGTGGGGAGGGGCAATAGAAGGAAAGCATGTTACCTGAATTCTTGAGGACTGGCTGTATTTTTTTAGATAGGCTGTTCCTAGCCAAGGTATTCTCTTTCTTCTATACTTTCTACACTATGATTGCATCCTTTATATTTTTTTGGGGGGGGTCTACCTGCCCTAGAATTTCATAACAGTAAGCTTATTTGTCCCTAAGCTCATTTAGAGGTTGAGAACTAAGGGGAATCTGCCTAATGAGTAAGCCATGGCTCCAATCTCATGATTGGTTTGGGGCATGTTTGAGGTTGAGTTTTAGGAGAGTAGACCCTGTATTCTGGAGAGTGCAGAGTAGATGGGATGAGAGAATAGAGGATGGTGCTGGGGGGGAGGAATGTGGAGGTGGGCTAGACCCTCCCTTGGATTTTTATTATTGGAGAGGAGCCGGAGAGGCCTGGGAGTCTGGAAGGGTTAACGTCTGAGTTTGTTCTACTGATAACCCTTGTAAAGCCAGTAAGTCCCCTCCCTTACTTTAGCTGAAATCAAAGCTTGCTGTGGATCATTCATACTTGATCTTGATCTAATCTCGAATCAGTGGCTTTCTGGACCCTTTGTTAAGAATGAAACCAGACCAGTTGGGGTGGTGCAGAAAGGGATATGTTGATTGATGTTTGAGTGGTAAAGTTTGAGTTTTTTTCTCACAGGGCAAAAGTTTTTAATAATAATAAGGGGGAAATAATTCTTAAAAATATCAACACATATCTGGTATATGAGAATTATATTTTAAGAATGTAGTTTTTTGTTTTTTTTTTGAGACATAGTCTCGCTACGTTGCCCAGGATAGAGTGCCGTGGCGTCAGCCTAGCTCACAGCAACCTCAATCTCCTGGGCTCAAGTGATCCTCCTGCCTTAGCCTCCTGAGTAGCTGGGACTACAGGCATGCGCCACCATGCCCAGCTAGTTTTTTCTACATATTTTTAGTTGTCCAGCTAATTTCTTTCTATTTTTAGTAGAGACAGGGTCTCACTCTTGCTCAGGCTGGTCTCGAACTCCTGAGCTCAAACGATCCTCCCACCTCGGCCTCCCAGAGTGCTAGGATTACAAGAATGTAGTTCTTAGGAATTAAATTTGCATCAATATGTAATGGATGATCTAACCTAAGGTGTTCTCTCTCCACTCCAGGAGGTGACTTCGGTCCAGAGACTTCTCCAGTCCTGCCCCCTGGCCATGGTGGTGACTCTTCTTTGAGCAGTCTTCCTGCAGCGGAGGACACCTATAGGGTGAGCTTGGCCAAAGGTGTCTCGATGTCTCTGCCTTCATCACCTTTGCTGCCTCGACAGTCTCACTTGGTGCAAGCAAGGTCAAACAAAAAATCCCCAGGTAAATAGGCAACAGAACTCTAATATCCAAATGAGCTATCTTGGTTAATTAATGTACTGAACTTAAGCAAAACTAATGCTCATAAGAAATCTTCTGGGAGAATGTTTTTTCTTTGTAACTATAACTTCTGAAAGAAGGAAATCTTTGTTTTTCTTTAAGAAAAAAAGTGTGGTTTCAACAGACTTGTCCCTTTAGTTAAACCTCTACATAAACTATTTGGACTGCCACGGCTAGACTTTTACACAAATTTAGGATTGCATTATCAGTACTAATGTTAACCATCAGTTTTATTGTTTTCTTGCTGGTGAATTATAGTCATGCACTGAATAATGACACTTTTAGGGGTCAACAATGGACCACGTATATGTGAGGATATTGCCATAGTATTATAATACAGTATTTTTACTATACCTTTTCTATGTTTAGATATGTTTAAATAAACAAATACCATTGTGTTACAGTTGTCTACTGTATTCGGTACAGTAATGTGCTGAACAAGTTTGTAGCCTAGGAGCAATAGATTAATTAGCCTAGGTGTGTAGTAGGTTGTAACATCTAAGTTTGTGTAGGTACACTCTGATACTTGCACAATGAGATCACCTAACAAGCCATTTCTCAGAACATACCCCCGTCGTTAAGTGACACATGATTATAGTCCAGCCTTCTACATGGTGCCTTTAAAGGTTATGGATTTAGGCAAGCGTCATCTGACAACAGTATTTATTACTGCCAAGTATTGTCGACTGATATATTTCACTTGATTACGTCATCCAGCAGTTGAACAGCTATAATTTTTTATGAAAACAGACTTGTAAAAGGGTGGGGGCAAGGGACTTATGGATTACTTGTTTGCAGTATTTTGGCTTCCCTCAGCGTTACCAACTTTACTCTTACCATAACCTGAAAAACCAAACATTACTTAACCTTGAGGTGCTATGATTTACACGTGAGGAAAGCCTTTCCTGGAATCGTAAAATTTCTTGGATGTTCTTTAAGGTTTGCTAAGTTTTTCTTTTTTTCCTTTTTTACAAAAAGAAGGCAGGATTTTGGGGTCCAGTCAATTATATGCCAGTGCAAGAGTTCTTCTCAGTTGCATGTAAACATATTTGGAATTCATCCAAAATGTGCCCCAGGGGCTGTGAAGTTGGTATCTTTTTCTGGTTTCCTAAATATTCATATTACTTGAGATGACATATGCATTATTTCTGAATCATTCAGTGGATAGTTGAGGTTTTTGTGTGGGTAAAATTAAGAGGGCAGTCCTTAAGGCTTTGAATGTTAAAAATGGTGCTAAGAATTGGTGGGGGTCCAAAATCTTTTATTCTAGAATTTTCTTATTTTGGACAACATTGTTTACAATCCAGTCATTAGCTGGAACTTGGAAACCTTTTTGGTATGAAGTGATTTCCTGTGCCAAGGAATTTGACCTGTTTATCAGTATTTGGGGAAATTCCTGGAATGTCCTTCCTTCCCTCTTTTCCCTCCCCCACGGCTATATCTCTTTGTCAGGTTTCTTCTCTTCCTTCAAACTATAGTTCCCACACTGCTTTTCTTGCTGGGTTACCCTGACTGGAATTATTCTTACTGAAAGTTATGCTCAGGATTATACTTTTTCTTTATTCTCAGCCATGTCATTTGTCCTTTTCCCCTGAATTAACATATATATTGACAAAAATTCTTTGCTTGGCTCCCAAACCTTCTCCTAGGTCCATCTGTGCACTTCCTTGTAAAGTCCAGTTTAGCAAAGAAACCTGCTAAGTCAGTTTAGCAAGAACCCCCAGCCTCCAACCTGATTAGATTCCTTATCCTTCACATCCCCCAGGTGAAGTCTGATCACCCTAGCCTATCTTCAGCAAGAATCTCTCACACTCCTGATGTTCCCTGTTAGTGATTTTTCATCCACCGACCCCTACCCTGCTCCTTGGCTATAAATTCCCACTTGAATGCCCATGCTGTGTTCAGAGTTGAGCCCAATCTCTTTCCCTGACTGCAAAATTCCATTGCAGTGGCCCCCACACCTATTGAGATGGCCCTGAGTAAAGTCTGCCTTACTGTGCTTTAAAAAGTACCATTGAGGCCGGGCGTGGTGGCTCAAGCCTGTAATCCTAGCACTCTTCTGGGAGGCCGAAGCGGGCGGATCGCTCAAGGTCAGGAGTTCGAAACCAGCCTGAGCAAGACCCCGTCTCTACTAAAAATAGAAAGAAATTAATTGACCAACTAAAAATATATACAGAAAAAATTAGCCGGGCATGGTGGCGCATGCCTGTAGTCCCAGCTACTCGGGAGGCTGAGGCAGTAGGATCGCTTGAGCCCAGGAGATTGAGGTTGCTGTGAGCTAGGCTGACGCCATGGCACTCACTCTAGCTTGGGCAACAAAGTGAGACTCTGTCTCAAAAAAAAAAAAAAAAAAGTACCATTGAATTGGGTTTTCTTTTCTTTAATAATATGTGCTTGCTATGTCTGATGCTTGAGGACAGGCGAGATGTTTTATACCTCATCTATATAAAATAATAGAGATAATTCTGAACCTATCTCTATTCTTAAAGGGACCTCACTGAAAGTAACACCAAGTGCAGAGATTTGACCTTTTGTACAAATTTCCTTCCTGTAGTCTGTGCTACTGCAAATGCCTTGGTGGTGTTTGGGTCTTAGGACTGGGGAACACCTGAGAGACTCTAGGGAAGACTGCATTTCAGATATGATTTTATTAACAACAAATTCAGTGTATGTTTTAATGGGAGTTTAGGTAGCAGTAAACCGCCTGGCAAGGGTTTCAAGGAGGCTACAGGGTTGGGGGCAGAGAAATCCCTGACAAGGCCTTGTTTCCTTATTTATTCCTTGTCTGGGGTAAATTAGTTTTTGGGGTTTTTTGGGGGAAAAATCCTAGTTTTTCTCTATAGGAATGAAATCTATTTCTGCTAAATTCTCTTCAAGGCCTTATGAATAGAAAGAAGTTAGTAGTTCTGTAACATTCAGCCTTCTAATGGGTTGAAGAACATACTTGCCATATCAGAAGTTTTTGGTCCAAATGGTCATTAAATTAAGCATTAAATAAACTAACAGAGCAGTACTTGTGGGCTGCTCAAATTTGTGCAGCAAATTAGTGTCTCACAATGGTAATTCGGTGTCATTGTCTTGGTAATTTTAATTTGAAAAGATTAAGGGCAGAGATGCTGCTTAAAAATGGCAGACTCAGAATACATCAAACCATGGACAGTATTTTTTCCACAGTGTCTAACACAGATTTCTGCTTAATCCGTATTGTTGGGAAAGTATCCAGAGCCCTAATGTTCTACCTGCCTGTTTAAAAAAAAAAAAAAAAAGTTGACATATGGTTGCGAATGTGCACTGGATTTAAAAATATTCATCTATTTAAAAACCTAGCACTGTTGCTGCTAAGGATAGAGTAAATAAGAGTGTGTCTGCAGCACCCAGAGGTATGGGACCACTTCCCACCCTCCATCCTTCCACCCCAGTGCTCTGCTCTAGGGTCATGTCATCATTCAGACCCCTGCTCTCACCCGGGGTGGGAACCTGTTTTACTTGTTTGCACAGAAACTCTGCACCAATTGATGCTAATCAAGAAACTGTCAGGGACTAGAATTATTATTCTAGCAAGGGTCAAACACTATAACCCCCTGCAATAAGGCACTCTGAACAACACAGCCTGAATAAAAATTGGTATTTAATACAATTGGCGATTACCTCCTGGATCTTGGGAACTGTGGCCCAGAGATAATTTCATTAACCTTGCAATAATGTGACCCTGCCTTTTACATGATTGAGTTTCTTGCATTACACTTATATTAAGAGTTATTATTTTTATTTACTCTTCTGCCACCTTCCTCCATTTATTTATATTTTTTTCACTGCTAGTTGGAAGAGTCCATTTTCTGAGTATTTCAAAATTTTTGTTTTCTCTAAATGGAAAATAACACTTTCTGGTAATGAAAACAAGGGCCAGCATCCATTCAAGTAGTTCTGTGGCTTTTGCAAGTCTTTTTGGATTAAGAATTCATCCATTTTCGTAATGTATCCTTTTGTCTTCCAGAGAAGAAAAGAGCCCATTTCCTGTGGTTTATTAGTAATGTCATTATCATTGGTTACTTTATATAGCATTTGCATTTCTTTTCCCAGATCATTTTGAGCCCATTATCAAACAATCAAAAGGCCATGCATGAATGGGAAGTAACCTTTTGCAGTACTGTGGTGGCCTACAACAGCAAATGGTGACACATGGGTGACACTGCTCTTCTGTTGTACTCGCTGTGTGGGGACACTGGAAAGTGCCAGCCATTTCCACTTCTGCTGGTCCCAGTTCCAGTTGTGTCTCACAGTCAGCATATGGGGTGTAGTAGTTTTAAAAACTCCTCTGGCTCTCTGTTTCTTTAAGGGAAAAAAACCCTCAAAACTGACAAGCTGTAAAGTAGAAGTCATACTGTCTCTTTGATTCTTGGACCCTGATGTCTGCCATGGTGCTCTTGCCTCCTACCCCACAAGAATGTTTCTTACAGAAAATTTGGAAGTCCCATCATTCAGAGAGATCTATTGTCAACATTTTGAAATTTTTTATAGTCTTTTAAAAAAAATCTGCTCCACCTAAACCTGAGACCACGTTATATAACCTTTGTGGCTCTGCCTTTTTTCACTTAATATTATATCATGAGCAATTTCCAGTTTGCTGGAAAAACTTGGTATTTATTGTCCATTGTTTCAATATTCTTGGGTTTCTTTTAGCCAAAAAGGTGGTGAAGATCAATATTCTGTAATTGATTTTTTAAACCACTAATTGTTGGATATTGACATTATTTTTAATTTTTAAACATTGTTGCATGAGCCAAGATGTTTTGCTTTTTTGTTTTTGCTATTAAATTCCTGGTGTGAATTTTAAAATTGTGGTTAAATACATATAAAATTTACCATCTTGACCATTTTAAATGTACAGTTCAGTAGCAATTACATCCACACTGTTGTGCAGCTGTGTCCAGAACTTCTGATATAAATATTTTTGTCCAGTGATTGTTACGCACATCTCTGGTATCTGCTCAAGAGTGGCAGGTTCCCAGCAGCGGAATTACTGGACTAAGTGGCCTGCATTTATAAGGAATCGTGATATATATTGCCAAGTTGCTTTCCAGAAAGGCTGTATTGATTTCACATTCCCTCCAGCGTTCTTTGAGAGGCTTCTTTTTGAAGTTAACATCTTCTGGGAAGAATCTAAATGCATAGTGCTTTGTCAGGCCTAACTGTGGACTACTGAACATTTTAAGAAGAGACTGAGAGAAGTAATTCTGTAGCCACCGCCTTTTGAACTTCCCTTCTGTCTGCACTTCTCAATTTCCATTTTGTTTCTTTCCACGATACTGTGTCAGGGGAATTATCACAGCTGAGTCAGATCAAGTTCATGGTCAGAAAAACACTCAGCTGGCTTCCAGTTTTAGCTACATGGCGAGGATCATAGAGATCACAGAGGATCATAGGCATGTTGGAATTGGAAAGGCCTCCAGAGCACATCCTGTCCAGGCCCCTTTGCAGATGTGGAAGCAAAAACCTCTCAGTCATTAGGGAACTTGCCCCAAATTCGTGCAAGTTATTAGTAGAGCTTGATCTTCCCGCTCTGTCCCCAGCACTTTTCTCCTGCACCAGGCTGTGTTGCGTTGTCGTTCTGCCTGTATGTTGTTGACACTTGAGCTATGAATAAGTAAGTGAGTTTATGTTCTGGTTTCATGCATGGGGGAGACCATAGGCTTAGACTTGTGCACACATGCATCTTGCGAGGCTGCTTGGGGCGTGGAGAAGAGCACAGGAAATGCGCAGTCCTATTTCTTCTTGTAGAACCAGCTGATTCTAGTCCTTACTTTCACTTCTGAGTGGTTGGGACCACAGTCAGGCATCTGACCTTCAGCAAGGACAGTTCCTCCTGCTGTGGTGACTAGGAGAACATTCTTTGTTTCCTCCTGGAAACTTGTTATAGGATAGCCTCCTCCTGGGAGTGGATGGCCTGTGATTTACTGCCGTTGCCCTGCCGTGGACGTGATGCACACATTTTCTGCTGTTTTTCTTAAAGCGTGTTCACACATGGAACTGGCGTGTATGTATTTGGTCTACTTTGAACCTAAGCACCTTTGGGTCGATTTATTTCCCTTGCCGATGAGTCCCGGTTCACCCGTATGCAAGACTATACCCTGGAATCACCCCAGGAATTTTTTTTTAAAGAGTACTGATGCCTGGATGCTACCATCAGAGATTCTGATTTAATGCATATATGAAGTATGGTCTGGGCTTTGGAATTTTTAAAAGGCCTCCCGGTGATTCTAATATGTAGCAAAGTTTGAGAATCACTGATAAGGAATATGTGATTATCTCATATAATTCCTTTTCAATGAGGGTAAGTCCATGTATACTTTATGTTCTATATTTTAGAAATATTTGAGGGTGAAAATACATTACAAAAATGTACAAAATAATCACACAATAAGTCTTGATTGCCTCTATACTCCACCAAAGACAACCACTTTTGATGGTATTTCCCACTTTGTTCCTGTGGTACATAAGCAACTGTAATACATTTGACCATTCCCCCAACATTGGACAGGTAAGAGGTTCCCTGTTTTCTAAAGAAGAGTGAAAGAACATTGTTATGTTTTAACATTTGATGAAGGCATCTCTGACATTATCATCTGATAAACTATAAAAGTGGGATTACTAGGTCAAAACTTACTTGATTAACTTTGAGGATGAATTATTATGTAATTATTGGTCATCTGTCATTTTTTTCTTTTGGGAATTTTGGTGATAGTTGTCCTTTATTCTTCTGGGGCAATATGTGTTTCTTACTGAATTATCACAGCTTTGTTGTTTGTTTTAAGGCTATCAGTCATGTATGTAAGTTATAAAAAAATTTTTTTTCCTGGTTCTTCATTTTCTGTTTAATTAGGTTATAATATTTTATGACTCACAGAAGTTTTTCATTTTCTCAAGGCAAATTTATATATTTTTCCATAGTGATTTATCCTGTTGTGTTTTTAAAAAACAGCTTTATTGAGATATAATTTACATATCACATAATTCACCCATTTGAAGTTTACAGTTCAGTGTTTTTTTAAGCATATCCACAGGGTTGTGCAAACATCACGACAATCTTAGTTTTAGAACATTTTAATCTCTCCTTAAAAAAGAAAAAACACAAAAACCCCATACTTACTAATAGTCACTCCCCCTTCCTCCCTAGCGAAGACAGCTACTCTTCACTGTCTACTGCCCAGCCCTCAGCAACCACTAAGCTACTTTCTGTTGCTATGGATTTGCCTATTCTGGACATTCCATGTAAAAGGGATCATATGTGGCCTTTTGACTGGCTTCTTTTACAGAACATAATGTATCCTAGGTTCACGTGTTGGACTGTATCAGTACTTCATTCTGTTTTATTACCAAATATTTTATTGTATGTATATACCACATTTTGTTTATACATTCTTCAATCAATGGACATTTGGGTTGTTTCCACTCTAGGCTATTATAAACAATACTGTTATGAACATTTGTGTATGCATTTTTATATGGACATATGTTTTCATTTTTATTTGGGTCTATATTAATACCTACTAGTGAAATTACTGAATCATATGGTAACTCTATTTAACCTTTTAAGGTATTGCCAGATTATTTTTTAAAGCATGTACCCCATTTTACATTACTACTAGTTGAGTATAAGTTTTCCAGTGTCTCCATAACCTTGCTGACACTTGTTATTGTCTTTTTTATTAGAGCCATCTTAGTGCATGTGAATTTCATTATAGTTTTATTAAATTTTAAGAATTCTTTTTATATTCTGGATATAAGTTCCTTATCAGATACATGATTTGCAAATATTGTCTTCCATTCTGAAGATTGTCTTTTTCACTTTCTTGATCATATTGTTTCAAATACAAAAGTGTTTAATTTTTATATAGTTCAATTTGTTTATTTATATTCTTTTGATGTCATGTTCAAATAGCTATTGCCTAACCCAAGATCACAAAGACATACACCCATTCTCCTAAGAGTTTTATGGTTTTGACTCTCACATTTAGGTCTGTGATCCATTATGAGTTAATTTTTTGTGTACAATGTGAAGTAGGGACCTTTTACATTATTTTACATGTGGATACCAGGTGTCCCAGTACCATTTATTGAAAAGACTATTCTTTTCCCATTGAGTGGTCTTTTTTTTTTTTTTTTTTAAGAGGGTCTCATTATGTTGTCCAGGCTGGAGTGCAGTGGCTATTCATAAGCGTGATCCCATTATTGATCAGCATGGGAGTTTTGACCTACTCTGTTTCTAAACCTGGCCTGTGGGTTCACCCCTCCTTAGGCAACTGGGTGGTCCTCTGCTCCCAGGAGGTTACCATATGGATGCCAAACTTACACCTGATTGACATAGCTCACTATAGCCCAGAACTCCTGGGCTCAAGCAATCCTTCCCCAGGCTCCCGTATAGATGGGACTACAGCCATGCACCACTGCATCCCGCTGAATGGTCTTCTGTTGACCAGATCATTGCTATGCCCTAGACCAGCCCTGCTGTCACCTTCCCCCTTTGCTCATTCTCTTCCCTATGTCCTGGGTCAGAACTTTCTCCCTCGGAGTTGACCTCACATGTGGCTTGCATCTCTTGCTTCATCCAGCCTTCCTTTGTGTCTCTCCTTTTCCCTAGGTGAGAAGTAACCTCTTCTTGCTCCAAACACCTGTAGCATTGTGTTTCCTCTTCCCTCTGCATAACCTTTTATTGCACTTCTCTGCTCTGACATTTTATGAGCTCCTTAAGGACAGAAGTCTTGTCTTTGAGTCTCGTCTGTTTTCCCTTGGGAGCCCTGAAAACAGGATCCAATCATTTCTTCAGGATCAAATCACTGCCTTTATCCTGGTGATGGGGCACAGGTAAGTAACTGTTAAAATGAATAGGGTTTTATCATTCCATGTTCATCAGCTCCATGTGATTGGTTGAAAATAGTAATGTACACATAAGCAATTTAAATGTAACAGTACCTTACATTGGTAAAGCTAGGAGCATACTTTTCTCCATATCTAGAGAGAAGTGATGCTTTAAGGCCCGACCTCCTTCTAGGGGCTTTGCTGTCACTGGGCAGTAAGCAAAGGAGAGTATGTTTTAAACTGGGTTTGTCAGCAGCCTCTCATCCTTGCTTGCCTGTGCTGCCATCTCTCTCTTCCGTTTTCCTAGGCTTTTTGGCATTTTTGCTGCCTGTTTCCCGCCACCTGCAGTTAATGATGAGTGGAGGTTTTATCCAGTCACACTTTACAGCAGTGTCAGCTGCACCCTGTGGTGGTGTCAGATGGTGGCTGGAGCAAACCCAGTGCCATGCTCAGAAATGAATGTTTTCACCTCAAAGAAAATAGATGGGGGCAGGGCAGTGGTGGTGGGAATCTTTTTGATCATTTCTGATTCACTGAGAAACACAGAAGTCACAGAAGCCCATGGAGTCTATTATATCTGTGTTTAGCATCAATGAATGTTAAAGCAGAAATAAACAGGAAAGAGAAACTGATATTGCAGTTTGAATCCTCAGATTTGTTGTGAGGCAACTGCGTGTGCATGTGCATCTGTGTCTGTTGGCAGGGCCAGCCCGCCCTGCTCCAGGCAGAGGGCAGAGGTGTGCAAAGCCTGGAGTTGAGAAACTAAGGGGATCATAAATGGTGATTTCTAGAAGAGAGAGACCGGTAAGAACTAGAGTACCTTACAGAATGAAAACTGGTATCTTCAGGACAGTCTTCATTATTAGGGCCTGGAGCACTAAAACCAGTAAGCCCTGCCTTGGGGCAGGGGCCTATCTAGAGTAGCTGATAGTATCACACGTGGAACTCTTTTCTGCACCAGGGCTCTGAGAAATATAATTTAGGAAATACTCTTCCAAAGAGATAGGATTTCCTTGTCACTTCTACTATCAAGAAAATTGTCTTTATTGGTCACAGGTCCTGAGTGCAGATAATGAGCTCACCTTTTAAAGAGGCTGGGAGAGTAAATTCTCTACCCTGAGTCAGGAACTGGTCGGACTCTGGTTCAGCTCACCAAGTTATGAAGGGTGCTGATAGATGCCGTCTGTCTTTGTCCACCCCAGTCCTGGGCAGGTCAGAACTGGGTTTACTTCCCAGCCTGGTGTGCTTAGACAAGGTACAGGTGTTTCCTCATGTGGGAGACGGGGTAATAATGGTGCTTCTCTTATGGGGTGTTTGGGACTGCCTGTTTGTGTCCCCCCAAATTCGTATGTTGAAACCCTGATCTCATGGCATAGTATGGGGAGATGGGGTCTTTGGGAGGTAATTAGATTTAGATGAGGTCATGAGGGTAGAGCCCTCATGGTGAGATTAAAAAGAAGAGAAAGAGGCCAGGGCTCACTCTGTATTAGCCATGCCAGGAAACTGTTATCCACAGTTTCACTTTCAGAGGTTTCAGTTATCTGAAGTCAACCTAGATCCAAAAATATTAAATGGAAAACTCCAGAAATAAGCATAAGTTTTAAATTGTGCAGTGTTCTGAGTAGTGTGCTGAAATCTCACCCTATCCCACCCGGGACAAGAATTATCCCTTTGTCCAGTGTCTCCATGTTATAGACACTTACAACGGTTAGTCACCAAGTAGCTGTCTCAGTTATCAGATCAACTGTCATGGTATTGCAGTGCATGTGTTTGAGTAACCCTTATTTTACTTAATAATGGCCCCAAAGCACAAGAGAAATGATGCTGGCAATTCAGATATGCCAAAAAGAAACTTTGGCATATCCGAAGAAGCACATAAAGTGCTTCCTTTCAGTGAAAAGGTGAAAATTCTCCTCCTCACCATCGTATGCTGCGGTTTCTAAGATCTACGGTAAGAATGAGTCTTTTATCTGTGAAATGGTGAAGAAGGAAAAAGCAGTTCATGAGGTATGCTAGTATTACTGTCACACCTTAAACTGCAAAGGTTACAGCCACAGTGCATAATAAGGGCTTAGCAAAGATGGAAAAGGCATTACATTTGTGAGTTGAAAACAAGAACAGAACACATGTTCCATGTTGCACCAGAAAGCTTTGAGCCTATATGAAAACTTCAGCAAGAGATTCCCTGAAATGAGTGACAACCAGCCATTTGCTGCAAGTAAGGGACGTATGTACAGGAGAAAACAAGTGTATATACAGAGTTCAGTGCTATCCTTGGTCTCTGGCATCCACTTGGAGTCTTGGAATGAATCTTCCGCAGATAAGAAAGTTCTACCGTACAAGGAGAAGGTGCTGTCTCCAGACCCTCGATCTGCTGGCAGTTTGATCTTGGACTTCCCAGCCTTCAAACTATGAGAAATAAATTGTGTTTAAGCCACCCAGTCTGTGCTATTTTTGTTACAGCAGTCTGAACTAAGACATGGGGCAAGCAAAATCTAAATGAGATGGAAACTGTAAAGTGTAGCCATCGTGGTTGCAATTTCGATGTAACCTTCTGCTTTGGAGTCCATCTTCAGCTCCTCTCATCTGACTGAGCGGCTATGAGTGGGTCCCCACAGTTATCAGCCCCCTGGATTCTCCATCCTTAGCCAGATGCCCTCCAGTGGGATTCCACCCTCAGATCTGTGTTTTCTGGCAAGCACGTGTTGTCTTGATGTGCAACATGGCCCCCAACCAGGCTTTGTTCTCTGCGAGAGGACATGAAAGCAGTGTAACGCAGTGGGTTCTACTTCCAGCTCTGCCGCCAACTACTTGGGTTATTCATCTTCTCTTGGTTTGCACATGAGTCATGCGAAATGATTAAAATGGTATGTATATAAAATTGCCTTGTAAAGGAAGCCAGCTCTAAGAACTGGTGGTGCTAGTTGAAAAGGTCTAAGAAAGCAACTGTTTTGGGCAGAAAAGAGAAATTTAGGCAAAGCAAAAAGGTAGGATGGGTGGTGGTGCCTTGCCTCGGTAATGTGTGAAGCTGCTATGTGCTGTCTATGGAAATGAGAGCCTGTGGTTTGTGAAGCTGATGGAGAGTAAATGCTCCAATGTGGTCTGGATTTGCTTTCCAAACAACGAGTGGAAGTTGAGCAGTTATTTATCATTTCAAACCGTGCAAGAGAGCAGAGTCACAAAGTTGCTTCTTACGCAGGTAAATGATAAAGTCAGCCCTTGAGGCAGAAGCCTTTATCAGGTCGCCCTTGAACATCCCTTAAGTGGCTCATAAATGCCATATGCAGACGTACGGTCTCTCGATGACACAGCCGTTTTTCTTCTGCCATTAAAACAGATTGTTGTTTATTTGGATGGGCCCCAGATGAAGTAGATAGCTTGTACTTAGGACTACACTGTGCCAGAAACATGTGTGTTGTACACCATAATCCCATCACGTGAGGGGCATGTGGGGCTGAGACTGGCTGAGGGACCAGCAGTTGAGACTGTGCCACAGTTGGCCACGTCTCCTCCTTCTCCTCTTCCTCCTCCACCTTCTTCCCCTCCTCCTCCTCGCAAGTGAGGTCATTTCACCCCGGTTACAACTCCACTGTAATGCCAGCAAGAGGTGTTCTCTGAGTTCACAGCAAGTATTAGGGATATTCCTGCCTTGGGTGGTTTGATGTTTCACAAGGACTCTGGATATAGAACTAGGACGTTGAGGGCCTTAGGTAATCTCAAGAAAATATATGGCTCGTTGTACACATCAGAGTCCAATAGTGTTAATATTTGATACAGAAATTAGAGGCCTTATTTATTCTTGGTCCTATTGTAGCTTTTTCTGAAAGTGATAAAGATCGACCAGTGAGAATACAAGTAACCAAGTTTTAGAAGAATGTGAGAAGCAGTCCACAGACTGCAATCTCCTGTTATGTCAATCAGAAAGTGATTGTGGACACCAGGCTTTTTAGTAAAAATTCAATAGGGATTTCCTTTATTAAAAAAAATATTTACAAAATAATTGACAACTTTTTTTTCTAGTTATACAGTTTGTGTTAGAGCAGATTCATATATTCTTTGTGAATTGAATGAATATATATGCACTGATAAATATATATACACACACACTAAAAGTTGAATGTAGACAAATAAAAGATTCTCTGAGTGATATGTTTTTAAAGGAGATTATGAGGTTTAAGCAGGTCTTACCTGCATTAGGTAAACTTGAACTTCTGTATACTATTCCTTTTCTACCCGGGTTATGTTGTATCGTGGGAAGACAGAACAGGGTTCAATCCCAAGTCCCTGTTCTTAGTAGCTCTGTTTCCTTAGACTAATGTCTCTAATCCTTGGTTTCCTCATCTGGAAGTGAGAATAAATTGTCTACCAAATAGGTCTTGGAGAGGATTAGAGAGAATGTTTGTACAGCGCCTGGCTCCCAGAACGTGCTGGAGAAATGCTGCCGCCATTACCATGTTACATCAGACTGGCCTGACTCTGAGATCAGATCGCTCACTCCTGCCCTTTGTCATCCTGTCTCCTGTATTGTCCTTTTTGGACTTCAGTCTTTCTCTCTGGCCTGGAGGACAGAAGGCACCACTGCTTCAGTGCAGGGACCTTTAAGACCTAAGGTTGATATTTGGACTTGGGTTAGTAAATGTCGATGAAACCATTCAAACTGCTGATATTTGGATTCGGGTTCGTAAATTCTGGGCATGGCTTTGTGCATGAGCGGAACCATCTACAGCTTCTGTGGGAAGGGTCTTGCTCTTGCCAAAGACTTAATTGGTTTTCATTTCCTGTCTCGTGTGTGTGTGTGTGTGTGTGTGTGTGTGTGTGTGTGTGTTGCTTGCAGCCAAATGCCTCATGCTTATTTATTTTTGATCCTATTGTAGATTTTATTGAAAGTAATAAAGATCACCAGTAACCAAGTTTTAGAGGAGTGTGAGAAGCAATGCACAAGAAAAATAAGCTGATACCAAAGATTTTGTGAGTGAAGGCAGGGAAACCACCCAGCATCTGAGTGTTGTCTTGAGGTAAGAGCAGACCTGGCCTGACTGTGAAGAGATGCCTCACAGTGACCACCTGGGGCCCGGTAAGGTTCTCAGCAAGAAATGACATCAGTAGGCCAGGTCAAGCAAATACCCATGAAGCAGTTTCCGAGGGTGTAATATTTACTTGATTTTAGGTATTACTGTACACTTTATTTTTCTTATATTAATAGTTTGTGATGTTTTAATAACCAATTGAAAAATAACAGGTCCTTTTAAGGCAGGGGGAACAAAATCTTGTAGCCTGAAACCTTGACTTATTGACACTGCTGCTGGTAGATTTCTGTGTGATACACAGAAGGGAAAAAATAAAGACAACCTGTTGAGTTCAACATGTTTTCCCTGAAATGCGAGACGTCTATCAGATTGCTTAAGAGAATCACTATTTTATTTGCACTTTTGACACCCTTTCATTATTTTTATGGTTTACTTTCCGTTTCTTATTTTCAAACTGGAGATTCTTAGTTTGCGTGCCCTTTGGCCTTTAAAAATAAAGTTTCTTTTTATGCTGTGGTTCTCTGAAGGACTCTTTCTCTCTCCAGCTCTCCTGGACTTTTGTTGGCAGCTAAGCTGGCAAGAGACTGTTCCAGGATCCCTTTCTCCATAAGAGGACACTGTGTAGGTGGATGTGACTGTTTTTGTGGTGATATTTTTCTGAACAACCTCATAGGCACTCTGAGTCACCTAAATCTTTCACTTAGTAACTTCTTGAGGTTCCATAAACATTTATTTTCTGTTGGTTTATTGAACACCAGCTATGTGTTGGGCTCAGGGGTAGAGATGAGGTGGGTGTAAAAGTAAATAAATACTAGGCCCTGTGCTTTGGGAGCCTCCCAGCTTACAGATGACAGCACTCAAGGCATTGAGGTGTCTGCAGAGTACTGCGACCTCAAGGAGAAGAGGGAGACCCCCCTTTCAGAGGCTGGGAAGGCTCCCCGTGTGTGACGTTGGAAGGAGTTCTTGAAGGGTGAGTTGGGGCTTATGTGGCAAATAGAAGCTTCCAGGAGTCAGGCTGGGTGGAAAGACTGTCCGGTAGGGACAGAATGGCCCCGCGTGACATCCAGAGCGTACACGGAAATGTGAGTGAGTGGGCTGCAGTGGCTGGAGCTTAACAAGGCCTAGTAGGGGAGGCGGCATCAGAGATGAGGGTGGAAACACGGTGGGAACCAGGAAGGATTTTATTCTTTTGGCAGTGCTGTCCTTTGACCATTTTAAGCAAAGGTATGAAATAAATAGATTTGGGTTTTAGGGTGCTAACTGCTGCACACAGGCCATCTTGGAGTTGAGGAGAATGGTTGGGACTCTTGTCATGATTCACATGAAGTACAGTGGCTTAAATCTCTGCTGTGGCAGAGGTGGGAGTGCAGTGAGGTGTGTGGGTTGATTTGAAAAAGTTTTCTGAAAAAGAATCTTTAGGTTGTAGTGACCTGTTTGCACATAAGAATTAGGGAAGGAAGAAAAGTGCAGAATGGCTCAGGGCAAGGGCTTCCCGGCCTTTTTTATATTGTGGCACATATAGGAAATATTTGTATAGCAGTTGGGATAAATGATCTATCCATTGGGACTGGTCTAGGCTCTGCCCAGCAGTCCAGAGAGCTGAGGAGATCTACATCTTGTCATACCCTTAACTCGTTCTTGACCAGTTGGGAAGCTTGCTAAGCTCCAGCTTGGTTTTCTAGATGGATCCAGATTCAAAAAATGTTGTGCCTAGTGGCTTCACATTTTTTCCCATTTTAATTTTTATGGTATTTTCAAGGTGGGACTCATTCCTGTATTTTTGGTAAAGATTCTAAGGCTCTGAAAGATGGAATGTCAACCCCAGTTGGTCCTAGGATTCCAGGTAATGCTGTTTCTGGCCTGCCACAGGTGTAGGTGCTAGTGTAATTAACTGCACTGTGGAATAGCTTGACTTTGCACATCTTGAACTTGGGATGTTTCACGGAACCTTGTTTGTGAAGAGCACCTAGGGTTGGAGGTGCAGAGCCTGAGCTCAGATTGCTGGCCTCAAAGGAAGAGTAAGGGTTTGAAGATGTGACATCTGAGGCAGAAGCTGTGAGGGTCAAGTACGATAAGGACAGGTGTCTGTTAGCCTTGGAAATATGGTAACTGACGACCTTTGAGCAGAGTCAGCAAACATTTTTGTCAAGGGCCAGATAGTAATATTTTAGGTTTTGAGGGCCATTCAGTGTCTGTTGGGACTGTTTGACTCACCGTTGCCACACAGAGCGGCCGTAGACAACACGTAGATGAATGGTCATGGCTGTGTTCCAGTAACATTGTATTTCTAAAAACACTCAGTGGTGCTCCGTGGCCCTTGGGCCATACTCTGTCCATGTGTTTTTCGCCTCAGAGGAAAGGAAAGGAGCAGTGGAAACTTAGCATTTATTCAGTACTTACCATGTGCTAGACACATTACAAACACGTTAGCCTTGAGGTGTGAGTACCTGCCCCATTTACAGTGATGGAGAGCCCCGAGAGTTTAGGTAACTTTCCTGAAGGTGAGACAGCTAGTTGATGGCTGACTGGATTTGAACCTCTGTTTGATTCCAAAGCCTCAGTCATTTTCACTTCACTGCCGCCCAGAACAGCAGCCTTAGATCAGATCACTCTCAAAAGGTACACAGATGGCACAGAAGCCACAGCCTCTGTGTTCCCGCCATTATCCTTCACATGACCTTCAGTGAAGCAGTGTTTCTCTGCTTCCCCTTCCTCTGTGACAAGTGTCAAGGGACTGTCAGGAACACAGTCTAAATACTTCAACACAGAAGGTAAAGGGATCCTTGTGCATGTGAAGGCACCTCTTATTAATTGTTACATTTGAGCCTTGGATGAACTTCTATTTGTAATAAACTTTTTATTTTAAAATAGCTTTAGATTTATAGAGAAGTCACAAAGAATAATAGAGAGTTCCCATATACCCCATACTAAGTTTCCCCTGTTACTAACATACAACATTAGTAGGATATGTTTTTCGCAATTAATGAATCAATATTCATACCTACTGAAGTCTACACTTTGTTCATATATTGGTTCACACCCAGTGTCCTTTTTCTGTTCCAGGATCCCGTGTTACATTTAGTTGTCATGTCTCCTTAGACTTTTCTTGACTGTGACAGTTTATCAGACTTCCCTTGTTCTGATGACCTTGACGGTTTTGAGGAGTACTGGTCTGGTACATTGTAGGGTGCCCCTGTATTGGAACTTGTGTGGTGTTTTTCTCATGTTTAGATGGAGTTACAGGTTTCTGGGCAGAAGCCACAGAGGTGAAGTGCCTTCTCACCACATGGTGTTGATGGTACGTAGTAGCAATGTGACTTACCACTGTCCGCGTTTATCTTGATTACCTCGCCAAGACAGTTGTTGCCTGGTTTCTCCATGGTAAAGTTACTCTTTTTCCTTCCCTCCCCCTTCCATGTATGAAAGTGTATGTATCCATATGCACACATACTGTACATGGAGTGTGCTGTACTCTCCAGAAGGAGGTCAGTGTGCACAGCACACACATAGGGGTGGGGAGTTAGGCTCCCCCTCCTTGACAGGGATTATCTATATACATTGTTTGGAATTTTTCCACATGGGATATTTGTTTATTCTTTCCCATTTATTCGTATCAGTATGGATTCAAGAGTAGATGGACTTCGAGGGTTGCACTTTGATACAATTCAGGAGTACTCAGGCTTTTCTTTCAGCCCCACTTTGTTGCCTCATTGGCTCTAACTGGGGCTGAGATCAGTCTTTGCAGGGGCTTTAGATCGGGCCTAAAATGGGGGCAGGGAATTGCTGCCACAGTGGTTTAATTCCTCAATATAGACAGTTAAACCTATGTATGTTACCTACAACGTTAAAGAAAAAGCATTTCTGGACCTCATGCTCCTAACAGATGCAAACATTGTTACCATGATGGTGAAGAAACTGCTCTAGCAGGACTGTGCGTCTGGAATTAGCATTGAAGCAGCTCCACCTTGTGGTTAATGCTGGATGAGCAGTGTATTCTAGGTACAATTTCTGCTGAGTCATGTGACTCTTACTTCAGCGGTCCCCAACTTTTTTGGCACCAGGGACCGGTTTCATGGAAGGCAATTTTCCCACAGACTGGGGTGGGGGAAGGGATGGTTTCGGGATGATTCAAGTGCGTTACATCTGTTGTGCAGTCAAACCTCTCTGCTAATGGTCTGTATTTGCAGCCACTCCCCAGTGCTAGCATCACTGCCTCACCTCCACATCAGATCATCAGGCCTTAGATTCTCATAAGGAGCACGCAGCCTAGATCCCTTGTATGCAGAGTTTACAGTAGGGTCTGCACGCCCATAAGAATCTAATGCCGCTGCTGAGCTGACAGGACGTGGCGCTCAGGCGGTGTTGCAAGGGATGGGGAGCAGCTGTAAATACAGATGAAGCTTTGCCCACTCACCCACCGCTCACCTCCTGCTGTGCAGCCCGGTTCCTACAAGCCACGGACTGGGGTTTGGGGACCACAGTCTTACTCGATCTGCTTGCCATTCTAGTAGCTAAAGTACTTTTAAAAAGAATAAAATATTTTAAGTTCTCAGAAAGAGACTACCTTCTGACTTTGCCTTTACACATGACCAGGCTTACATAAAAAGTAAACACATTAAAACAATCTCTGTAGTTATTTCTTTTGGTATATTACTATTACCATGTATCTTGAGGTAAGGTTCCCCCCCTCCTGATTATTCAAAATTGTCTAATAGATGAGGTATAAAAGTGGAACAGCCTGGAACCCTGGACTTCTGGAGCTATTCTTCTTTGGTATGGGCAGATAGGGGCATTATTTTTATAGTCTTATTCCATTCTTCTTTGCCCCCAGGTGTTTTCAGATGTTTTTGCACTCATGGCTGAGATGTTTACAGCTATGTGGGAAGTAGTCAGGGAATATGCTAAGGCCCACTGTGATGTGTGGGAACGTGGGACAGGCTGGGCTTAGCCACTATCTTCACCCTGGAATGTTCACACCCATTGGAGGCCTCTTGAGAACCAGGGGAGGTGGGGGAGTTGGGAGGATGGTTTAATATGGCCTTGTGGCTGACCTGGTTGATGATTAGCGGGTACTAAGCTGGAGATCAATTATAGTTGGCTTTTTTTTTTTTTTAAAGGTCAAGAAGGAGCCTCTCTTTTTGTTACAATGAAATTGTGTATATTCAGGAACTCATGTTCATCTTGGTCAGCTGTTTTAAATAGGTAAAATTGTGGTGATTTTGATCAATAAGAAAACCTGTACAAGAACTTGGACTGTAGCACGTTTAATGTGGAAACCCTTCCCTGTGTTGTGTCCTGACCCCAGCACACGGGTAGCTGCTGAGTGGTCCCGGTGGCCTGCGTCCTGCGGGGGACGGGAGTAGGCGCAGCGTGAGGAGAGCTGTGGCTATGACTCTTCATCGGCCTCCTCTCAGTGATGTCAGGGGTCACCTATGGCATCTGTGAGTACAATTTGTCCTCTTCAGACTCTGAAGAGATAACAGCTAAGCCCCAAAATATCGCTTTGCCACTGCTCTTGAAGTTTGCAAGAGGAATTTCAGATAATGGAAAGCACATGCTTGCAAGTGTGAGCTCATCACCAAGGAGGTCAGAGAAGGACTTTGCCTCAAGCTCACAAACCCAACCTTTGTGCTGCCCTTGCTTTCAGCCTCAGGTGAGGCCTGCTGTAGGGCTCTGTGGGGTGTTAGAGGCTGCTTGTGTGTGGCCTGACACCAGCCCCCTCTCTGTTATTGTGGACTGCTCCTGCCATCAGAGACAGGGTCTCTGTACAGATGCCAGGGACACGCAGTAGTGAGTCCACTGTGGGTGCCAACAAGTACACAGGTGATGACAGTGTACGTGCTGTGGGGCAGAAGGACTGTGGTAGCATACGGAAGGTTCTAGAATTCAGCGGAGGGAACAGAAATGCATGATGGCTAGCCTTGCCAGCTGGGTAGGAGCTATGGGATAGGAAGTAGACAGTGGTGGACTTGGAGTTAAGGGAATGTTTTTTCTTATTCTTTTTCTTTATTTGAGAGAATCTTGAGCTCCTTCCATTGAGCAATTTGAAAGGGAGAGACTGTTTTCAGATGAGCCTTTTGATGTTTGAGAGCAGCATCTTGTGTACATAGGATAAGAGGTTCAAATTATTGCCCAGTGTATTATAGTTAAAAATTTAAAACATGGTTTTCCATAAGCCTTTAAAATTAATTTACAAATCTTATGTTTATAAATTAATTAAAAAGGAATTTCACTTAAAGCTAAAAATTGCATATTTCAAATAGGAAGCACAAGGCTAATCAGTCAGGTACTCCAAAATACCCCTTTTTTAAAAATAAAAACAATAACAATTCTGAGGCCAGGCATGGTAGCCCACACCTGTAGCCACAGCTACTCAGGAGGCTGAGGCAGGAGAATCGCCTGAGTATAGGAATTCAAGGCTACAGTGAGCTATGATTGTGCCACTGTGCTCCAGCATGGGCAACAGAGTGAGACCCTGTCTCAAAAAAAGAAAATTGCTCCTAGATACGTTCTCTAATTATGCCAGTGATGGCAAACTTATTACCAAAGTCAATCAAGAATGTACACACCTACCTATAGTAAGATAATCATGTGGAGTCTGCTTTATGTAAACAACACCCAGCTCCACTAAAGGGACACCCTAAGTATCTCTCTTTTTGGCTCTTTCCCTAGTATTAGATACTTTTAAAAGTAGTGAAAAATTAGGGCTGTCTTACCAAGATGGACGGAAATGATTATGTGTTTCCCCGAAAATAAGACCTACCCATAAAATAAGCCCTAGCAGGATTTCTAAGCATTTGCGCAATATGAGCCCTACCCCAAAAATAAGACCTAGTGATGGGCGTGACTGCGCAGCGTATCTGCACAACCCATGCATTTCGACGCAGAGCAGTAAAGAAGACGAGCAGCCCTTCTCATCTGCCCCATCGTGACAGCTACTATCCCAGAGGTGACCGGAAAGGTGCGGGCAGCCCCACCAACAAGGTTGGCTCCCCCTGTCAGGTCCCGGCCATCCTGTGTGTGCTGCAAGCTGAGGCTTTGAGGAGAAAATAACACATCCCCTGAAAATTAAGCCCTAGGGTGTCTTCTTGAGGAAAAATGAATATAAGACCCTGTCTTATTTTTGGGGAAACACAGTAGGTGCTAGGGCTGGCCTCTACCTGTCTCTTGCCCAGGACCTGAGACTTGGGAGCTTCCTGCTACTGGGTATCACTAGTATCATACGAGTGGTGCTTCTTTACACAGTTGAACACCATAAGCCAAGCCCCCTTTTTTAATTGAAAAAATTTTAAATGTGTTTTTTAATTAACAGAGTAAAATGCACTTTTTTGTCACTGTACAGATCTGTGAGCTTTGACCAATGCACAGAGTAGTGTAAGTACCTCTGCAATCAAGATACAGACCAGTTCTTTCACCCCAAAATATTCTCTGATGCTGCTCCTTTGTAGTCAACCCCTCAGCCCTGGCTACCCCTAATCTGTTCTCTAAACCTCTAGTTTTGCCATTTCAGAATGTCACGTATGGAATCACGCAGTATATATAACCTTTGGAGTCTGGTCTCTTTCAGTTAGCTTAATGCCTTTGAGATTTACCCATGTTGTAGTGAATATCAGTAACCCTTTTTATTGCAGAGTAGTATTCCATTGCATGAATATACCACAGTTTATCCATTCACCAGTTGAAAGACATTTGGGTAGTTTCCAGTTTTTGGTGACTGTGAATAAAGTTGCTGTAAATATGTACATAAAAGTTTTTCTATAAACATAAGTTTTCATTTCTCCTGGTCACTACCTAGGAGTACAATTTGCTGAGTCATATAGTGTGTTTAACTTGATGTGAAAATGCCGACTGTTTTCCAAAATGATTGTACCATTTTGCATTCCCACCAGCAGTATGAGAGTTCCAGTTGCCCTACAAATTCACCAGCAGTTTTGTGACATTTCGTATTTAAATTTTAGCCATTCTAAAGGGGGGTGCAGTGGTAGCTCATTGTCCGAGCTGGGCCCTTTTAGTGGTCTCAGTGCAACCCTAGTGAGGTGGTAACTCCCATCCATGGCTAATCTTTTGACCCAATCAGATTAAACCCATAAATCCTTAACAGAGCAATAATTCTTACAGATATTTTTCTGTAGTAATGATTGGATTCTACATCTCTCTTGCCTTTTCTTGCCTGCGACCTCGGCACCCTGAGCACAGGTGGAGGGTTAGCTTTATTGTGGCTGTGACTGGGTGAGTAGCAGTGCAGGTGACCTTGAGGACGGGGTTGAAGACAGTTTCAGGTATTTCCTCCTGATGGCCACTTTCTCTGGGACGTGAGGGTTTCTGCATAGGGTGAGGGGTGGAGTGTGCATGTGTGTGCATCAAATTTGTTCAAGGAGGTTCAAGGAGGCTGGGAGCATCTTGACCTGGCCGCTGTGGAGAGCGGAGGGCAGAGAGTGTGAGCCGATGGATGATATAGGATTGCTCTGCTCTTGCCCTCTCCTGGGTGGTTGGGAGGTGTCACAGAGTCCCTCCCGCTGGTGGGAGCCTCTCGGTGGACTGGGCCCCATGTCCTCTCTCCAAGATTTACTTCCAAATCTCTTGCCCTGACAGAAGGAATAAATGAGATTACAGCAGAATTCCCTACTAGCCACTGTGCTGAATAAATATGAGAAAATATTCCCAAATTAGAAAATGTCTTAGAAATTATTAGTTTATAGAAAATACGTATTACTTATTTAAAAAGCAGAAAGAAACCTTTTCTTGTTGGATTTGTGTCCCAACTGAATACATAGCACTGTGCTAAGCTCTGTAAGGAAGCCGAAAAGAGCTATGTTCTCTTTCTTGGGCTACTTTTCTTCTGTCTAGGAGTGGAAAGAGTAAAACACCCTGTCCCCACCTCAGTGCATTCCCTCTTAGTGGCTCTGTCCCCAGCTCTGCCTCAGGTTCAGCCCAGTTGCTGCCTCTTCCTCTCCATTCTGCTCTTCTCCCCAAATCACCTGATGTTGTGCTGTCTTCATACTTGGTTGTAAGCTTCCTTGTAGGGCTGTCCCAGACAGGCTAATCCAGTGGTTTTCAAACTTTAATGAGCGTCAGAATCACTTTGTGGTCTGGGGTAAGGCTGAGAATTTGCATGTCTGACAAGTTCCCAGGTGATGCTGTTGCTGCTGGTCTCCAGACCACATTTTGAGCACGACTGGTCCTAACCCACAGGGAAAGAAAATTCTCAGGGATCCTGCCTTTCTCTTTTTGGATATAGTTACTTCATGCAGTGTAGGGTTCATTTCCTGCTTATGTGAAGAACAGAAGAGCCCATTCCCCTTAGGGCTGCTTCCATGGTTCCTTAGAGAAACTCTGAAATTACCATTCCAGGAAGGACTCAGATCTTTCTTCCAGGGACATCTTAAAATCAAGGTTTGTAGTTGTTCATTGATTAGTAACTATTTGTTTAATGATTCTCACAAAGCTAATGAAACCAGTTTCAAGTGTTAGGTTCTTTATGGAAAATTATAATTACTACCAAAAGTTAGAGCAGATGAGAGCCAGAGATTTCCTCCCTGTAGACTGACTGCTGGGTATAACGAAAACAAGGCTCAGATTGAGTTCTGCCCGTACACGGATTTATTAGTAGGCCACCACAACGCAGCCACACAGCCTGCTTTCTATTCCTGGTAAAGTTCTAGTTTTGTCCTTTTCAGGGATCCGTTCTCTGACAGCACCTTGCATTCAATGTCTACCTGTAGCACATAAGACAGTGTTTCATAGACAATGCATTAGTGTTCTTTTGCTGCCCTGAGAAATTAATACAAACTTACCATCTTAAAACAAATTTATTATGTCACAGTTCTGTAGGACAGAAGTCCAGGCACAGCATGGTGCAGCTGGCTCTTTGCTCTCAGTTTCATAAGGCTGAAATGAAGAGAGTAGCGGGGCTGCATTCCTTTAAGGCTCAGGGGATGAAACACTTCCAGGCTCATTTAGGAGAGCAGAACTCAGTTCTCTGCGGCTGTAGGATTGAGATCCCCATTTCCTTGTGCCTGTCTCAGCTTCTAGAGGCTGCCCGCATTCCTTTGTCTGTGGCATCCTTCCTTCCTCTTCTGAGCCAGAAAGGTGTCAAATCCAGAGGGTGGATGCTTCTCATACTGGAATCTCTGGCTTGCTCTCCCTCCCTCCTGCCTCCTCTCCCTGCTGCTGGATTTCTGCTTTTAAGGATCCATGAGATTACATTGGGCCCACCCCAATAATCTAGGATAATCTTTTTATTTTAAAGTCAGCTAATTAGTAACCTTAATTCATCATTTCAACTGCAGAGTCCCTTCACAGCAGTGTCCAGATTGTTTTTGATTCCATAACAAGGAGAGGGGAAGGGAATCTTGGAATGACTTCTTTAGAATTCTGCCTACCCAAGGCAGCATTCAGGTTATCCTGCCATTTGCCATCCAGGGCCTAAGGCTTCCTGGGAATTAGTACCTGGACCTCTTAGAGCCTTACGTGTCTGAGGGCCTGCTAGATTTTTATCCCTGGGTCATACAAAAGCTAGGATGCTTCTGTGACATTTCTAGTCAGTCCCTTTACCTCAAATATGAATTTACCACTGAAAATGTTTCCAACAACCATAATACTAATTAACAAAGTCAGTAATTTAACCAGTACAAAGCTCATTTCTAACCTATGCTAATTAACATAACCCTGCTGTTGGTTGGTGCTAAGGATGGCTAGCTGACTGGTTTGCAGCAGCATCTCTGGAGTGTGGCCTTTTGATTAAAAGCTAGTTAACTACTCCTGGAGTTTGTATTCCAGATTAAAACAACGAATTGCCTTTAGGTGGTAGATTATGCCCACCAGACGTAGCATTCATACCACACTGTTTATGTTGATGTGTTTTGGAATAAAATTCAGATGATGTAATAGACTCTTGTCCTCTTAGCCGAGAGCTTTAGGAGAACTCATTCACATCTGTAGTTCTCATCCTTGTGCCTGACATGCCGAGGATGTGCCACTGATAATTTGTTGAGTAAATAAAGTGAATTAATGCATTTCCATGTTTTAATATATGATAACAATTTAGGCACAGTACAGGAACAGCATGACAGATCAAATGGCATTGGAAGAAAGTAGAAACATTACTTAGGTTATTTTGTTGTACTTGGAGTTTAATGTCCCCATGGTACTATAAACATGCAGACTACAAACTTGAAAGTCTTTGTCAACATTTATTTTAATGATGCCTTATTGAAGGGAGCATGGCTCCATTCTGATATGCTCTTTCCCGGCTAGCTCAGAGCACCTTGCAGCAGTGAAGGTTTACAGCCTCGCAGTGCCTGCCCCACGCAGTGCCTGGGTGAATAAAGGCTGTTCACCCTTTACCAGCGGACCCTTAAAATTAAGGTATTGGAAATAAATAAAAGGAGGCGTATTAAGAATGGTGTCAAGTAATTTTTAAAATTTCATTCATCATCAGTAGGTGACCTGAATTTCCCTAGACCTCACCAATCTTTGGGTGTGGCTGAGGTCACAGTAGTAGTAAGAACTCAAATTGTGCTGGCTTGATGCCCTTCTCTTTTTACACAAGGCCCCCCAGGCACTTGTAAAGTGTTTCTTAGAGTTTCAGAAAGCCCCCAGAGGGTATGTCTGCTGGGGCAGCTGGTGTGCTTCTCTCTCCTGATGCCTTGCCCTGTGTTGGCATCCCAGTATCCCTGGCATTGTCATTCGCTGGAGTAGAAAGCCATTTCAAGCAGCATTTTAGGATTTTATTTACAGCTCCTGCCCTGCCTCTCACAGGCAAAATCCAAGTGTTGGACGCCATGCTGTGCTTGAAATCACCCTCCTCTTTGGCCAAGGCTTTCTGGCTGGGTCAGTTCATTGTCTGGCTCCCTCTTCCCTCAAAAGGAATCCTCCCAAGAGGCTCTCACCCCTTATGATAGTGCCTCTGGACAGAGCCACCAGCCCTGCCGCAAGTCCAGCAAGGAGGCAGACCCAGGGCCCTGGTACGGAGGACTCCCTTTATGTAGCAGGCCTGGTTAGGCTGTCTTCCCCTTTCTTCAAAATTGGATGTCTTCTCATTTCCCCAGTCTCAAATTGGATGTCTTCCCATTTTCCTCCCCCACCAAGCGTTCTTTTTGGGGGTACAGGAGGAAGAAACTTTAGAAGCTCTGTCTGGATATCTTTCTCTTTCAAAATTCAAGACTCTGATCTGATTGTTCACCACATTTTGCGATTTGGAATTGGCTATTTAATGACATTTGCTTTAGGGATAACTGCCCCCCCCCCCCAAACAAAACCCTCGTACTCATCTCTATTTTTCTCATCTTGTTGTGAACACTTCCCAGTGTGAAATGAAAACCTATACTGGATAAAATTGACAAGAACCTTTACTGTGAAAGTTCAAGATGCTAAAAAAAATCCCTAAAATGATTGATAACACAAAGTGTCACTTTTCATGGTCTCCAGATGTCATGAAAAATGTAAGATCTACTTTAAATGCAATAAGTAGCCTCAGGTGTTCTGCGTCCCAAATATTGCTTTCATATATATAATTATTTTTAACTGAAAGGCTCGAATGAAAAGTAACCCCTGCCCTTCTCTCTTTCACTGCCTGGAGATAAAGCCCAGTTTGGTTTATTTCTACCATCCCTTTTTAGAAAATATTCCTTATACGGCAGTTTCTAAGCAGCAAAATACTCAGCTGTGTGATTAAAATGTCAAGAACAGTAGGAAAACTGGCCTCTGGGAAAGTATATTTAGAGATTTATGTAAAGGCAGAATACTGAATGGGGAGATTGCTGTGCCTTGAACTTGCAGAATGGAGTGATTAAGCGAAGGTGCTGGCCCTGGCAACTCCTTCCAGACTGACACAAGGCCCTTCTCTACAATTAAGGAAGTTGGCGGGAGCTGTTCTTTAGCAAGCTGCATACTTGGTGCCTGCAAGTTTATGGCTATTTAACCTCTTCTTGGCTTATTTAAAAAAAATTTTAAGTATCCTTTATAACTTTGAAATTCCCCTCCCCTTGTGACACTTAGTGTGGGGGGGTTGGAATGAGGAAAGATCTTGAGTTCAGATGGAGCAGGTTTAATTTATGACTGAGAAGAACCTCGTTTGTCTCTTAAATCTTGTAAACTGAACAAGTTGATACTCCAACCACCGCCTCTGGGACCCCATTTCCACCTGACAGGAGTGGGTAGTTAAGTACTGGTTTTCCCTAGAGGTCCACCCTTGTTATGAAAGTATGATCTGGGGTCCCAGCCCACACCTGAACATCAGAATCAGAATTTGAGCATGTCGCAGCTGGAAAAGCTGCTCGGTGCCAGTGCTGGGGGTCAGCTGCCTGAAAGCTGTGCCAAGGAAACACATTGGCCTCTAGATCTGCCGTCCCCAACCCCCAGCCCTCAGACTAGTAGTACAGGTCCATGGCCTGTTAGGAACTGGGCCGCACGCCAGGAGGTGAGCGGCAGGCAAGCAAGGGGAAGCTTCATCTGTATTTACAGCTGCTCCCCATCACTCGCATCACTGCCTGAGCTCCGCCTCCTGTCAGATCAGTGGCAACATTAGATTCTGCATTATGGTGAGTTATATGATTATTTCATTACATATCACAATGTAATAATAATAGAAATGAAGTGCACAATAAATGTAATGTGTTTGAATCATCCCAAAACCTCCACCCCTTTAGTTCATGGAAAAATCATCTTCTATGAAACCGGTCCCTGGTGCCAACAAGGTCGGGGACCGCTGCTCTGGATAAGCCAATTCTCAGCTAAGATCTGACAGTCTTGCTTTTAGGAGCCTGTTGCCTTAAAACCTGGCTCATAGCCGGAACACCATCTTTTGTGGGTAATTGTTATGTAGTATTACATTCTGGTTAATTTGGGAGGATCAATCTTATAATACTCGATTTATGAAAAGGGGAGAAATGACCTTAAAGTACTTTATGCTTGAGTATTTTGTTTTAAACAAAAAGCTCTGTGTAGAAAGGTGCTAGGTAGTAGTTTTGATGAGGTGGGTTTTTCAGTTTTGATCTCTGTTGACAAGGAATGTGGCCACTTGATTTAGGGAAGTTTTTCCATATCGATGGCCCAGAGATTAGTGTTACTGGTTTCACAGATGGTTGTTTAAGTGAAAGACTCACGCTTGGGTGACTGTGCTGGCTCCAGTTGTCCTCGTTCCCAGCCACAGCCTGCTCAGCTGACCACATCGCAGGCTCTGAATGCGCTTGTCACAGTGTCCCCCTGTGCAGCAGATGCAATGTTGCTCTTCTTTCTTCCTTGTATTAGTTCCTCAGAGTTCCTTCTTTAACCTATTACAGTTGCTATCTTTCTGGGTAGGGTCTTTCTTCAACTGACTGTCGGGTGCTCCCTGGCACCTTATTATTTGTGCCTAGGTATAAGGTGCTAACAAGCTTATTTAAAGGTGTGGTTGAGGGCAGGCTGTGCCGCAGCACGACTGGTCGAGGAGCTGCCATTTTTCGGTGAGGGGAGTCCCCAAATGTGATTATTTATAGGTCTCCTCTCTTGATGAGTTTCCCCAGAAAGGAATCCTCCAATCTCTTCCTGCTGGCGCATACAAGCTTGGCTGTCAGTTCTCATAGCTGAGAAGGGGGCATACGTCTGGGGCCCATCAGTCTGTGTGTAGTATTTTTCTTAATCCTCGTTTTTTAAATTTAGGATTTAGGAGTTTAAAAAAATCCCAAAACACAATTAGAAAACAGAAAAAGGCACTCCCAAGTTTAGCTCTTGAATCTCCATGGTCTTGGAATTCAGGCCTAATAGAGAATAAACTCAGCCTCCAGGAAGAGAGAGGAAATGCTCCAGGCTTAAGAAATTCTGAGGTCTATTCCTTAAATCAATTATCAGCCAATCATGAGGTGCTGGGTATCCCAGTGCCCCTGCCTTCCTAGCAGCCTGGTGTCTCTGAGGCTCTTTGGTCTGGACTGAGCCCTCACCACCCCCATCCCCAGCACTACCCTCTCTGCTCAGCCCACTACTCCTTGGCAATCTGTTTCCCACTTTCAGAAGCTTGGTTTCTTGCCTGTGGCTGTGTCCTTTCCCTGTCGTCTCTCTTTAATCCTTTTATTGCAACTTTAATGGTGTTTTGAGAGGGAGTGGAGGCAAAGTATCATCTGGTCTGTTTAATGCAAAGTTTGCACAAATTCTCTAATGAGTGATTGAGGGGGGAAAGAATAAAACCTCTATGGCTATAAATTTATTTTGTTTTACAGCGTTTAAAGTTCAGCTGTTTGTGAAAAGCAATTTAAATAAAAGGATCATGTTAGAGAGCAGTTGTTTATATTCACTTCATAATATTTCAGCTCCTAGTAAAAGTTAGGGGAGATCAGAGACAAGTAGGATGAATAAAAGACTTGCTGGATGACTAGGTGGTGGAAAGTCACAGTGCCTTGGCTTTTTCTAGAATTGCATGTTTAATCTAGGTTTCACAGCTTTATAAGTGCTGAATGGTGATTCAGTGCATGGGCTTCAAAACTGCATAGACCAGGCTTTGAATTCCTTCCTGCTTTGCTATGAGCAAATTGTTTAGTTTATTTGAACCTCAGTTTCCTGACCCCAAAATAGGGGAAATTGTGCTTTTTTCTGCAAAGTTATTAGGAATGAAGTAATATATGTAAGTGCTTAGCCTTGTGTGACCACTGAATATGTGTTTTATTTACTTTGGTATATTTTAGGTCTCCTTTCATATCTGACCTTTCTGTGATTCACTGTGCCTGGGAGTCACATTGCCCTGGGCTCTGCTTTCACAGATTTTCCCCTTGTACCAGGAGGCTCCTTTGCGCTCATCTTTTAGCTCTGGGACTTACCAAGACCTGAGTTAGGGAGAGATGAAGAGGGAGGGGTGTGGTATTTGTGTACCTAGGTCTGCCTAACTCACAAGTCTCTGCTCTTAACATCCTGACTCCTCAGTGTTGTGTTATTTCTTACAGTTAGGGGATGCCTCTCAATAGAACAGTTAGGGAGAAGTAGGATGCTTTCTGAAGGCCCTGGATGACATTGGGTTCCATGGTCCGATCATTATGAATAACCATCATACATTCATCTGAAATAGCCCATATTCTAAGGAAGTATGTACTATCAAAGATTATTTTTGAAAGACTTTATTGGGTGGGTAGATTGGAGCCTGGAAGTAGATCTCTTTAGATTTGCCCGAAGAGTTAGGGTGAGCAGAAATACGGGCATCTCTTGAGCAGTGGGTATGGCTGCTGGTTGGGCAGCTGCATGTCATCAGACAACAATAATAAAAAGGGGCTTTGGGGTCCATTTTACCTTAGAGAGTGGGAAGGGAACCAAAAGTGTATATTGGTTCTTGTATTTGTCCCGGTTCCATTTCTGTCTATCCTGTTCAGGCCCTTCTTTCTAGTTTCTGTCTCTTCCACGGCAAATATTTTAGCCCTGCCCCCCAGTGTTTCCCCCATGTATATTTGTATGTGGATATATGTATGTTTTAGATAAAATCTGAATACTGTTGTATAGCCTGCATCCCCCACTTAGATTGAAAATATGTTTTCCCCTTCCCTCGGTAACCATTCTGTTTTAACCTTTTAAAAAATTCTCTTTCTGGCAGGGTTAAATAAATTATGAAGACAGCCATGTGATTAAATACTACATTAGTCATTTAAAAACCATGGTTTCTAAAGTTTGAAATAACATCCTTATTTGTAAAGTATATAAACTTTGCTGATAACAGTCTATTTTAAGATGTAGTACATTCATTATAGCTAGCTGGGAATTAGGTTATTTTTATAGTAGTGTAGATACTTTCTCAGTGAACCTTTAGGTGGCAGCATCTCTCACCACAAACCATATTTTGAACAGGATTTCTCAGATGCATAAGGTGTTTGAGGCGGAAGGGTGCCCTTCCTGCATCACCTCTTGATGGTGGCCTGACGATAACAGAGCTGGGGCCCCGGGGCGGTCAGGGCTTGGGGCTGAGCAGAAGGGAGAGTCATAGACCCCTGCCTGGCACTCTTTCCACTGCCCCTTCTCTTACTCATGTAAAGTGTTTCCTGTCTCTGTGGCCTTGTTAAAAGCCACTTTAAGTATAAGGCAACCAAGGAAAACAGGAGTCAGGTGGGTGATTCTGGATCAGAATGTAATGTGATGCTTGAAAGGAGCAGACAGAATAGGCACTTTTTAAAAAGTGACTTTATGTAGGTATAATTCAATACCACCCAATTCACCCATTTAAAGCACACAGCAGAGTGCTTTTTAATATATTCACAGTTATACAAACATCACTACAATTTAATTTTAGAACATTTTATCACCCCAAAAAGAAGTCCTGTGTCCCTTAGCTGTCACCCCACAAGCCTGCATAGTGCCTGGCCCCTGGCAACCATTCATACTTTCTGTTGCTATAGATTTGCCTATTCTGGACATTACATACAAATGGAGTCATATAGTTGTGGTCTCTTGTGACTGGCTTGTTTCACTTAGCATAGTGTTGTCACATTTCATCCATGCTGTAGCATGAATTGATGTGTCATCCTTTTTATTGCCCAGTAATATTCCATTGTGTGGACATACCACAGTTTGTTGCCATCACTTGATGGACCTTTGGCTATTACGAATGATGCTACTGTGTACATTGGTGTACAAGTTTAGTTATTGTGTGAACATACAATCACATAGGAGTAGAATTGCTGGGCCATATGGTAATTCTGTGTTTAACCTGTTGAGCAATGGCCAAACTGTTTTCCAAAGTGGCTGTACCATTGTACATTTCCTGTAGCAATGTGTGAGGGTTCTACTCAGTCTTACTAAGAATTCTGGCTTCTCTGGTATGTTGGGGTTGCAGGGGGGTCTTGAAGAGGAGGTAGGAGATAAGATGCTCAGTCTCTTTTGCGTCTTTGAATTGCGTGCTGGGCTGGCTGCTGTGCCTTTTTGAAGGCAGCTGTGTCGGCTGCCAAGAAAGCAGTCGTCTTTGCCCCGCACAATTATCATGCGTCACCAGCCAGATAAGATGCCTGCGTTCCATAGCTGCTCAGGGCATGTTGATATTATAGGCTGGCTGTTTGTAATCCATGCCTCCTGACTTGGAAGATACCAAGCAACCAAATCGTCTTTGCCCCAGTTAGAGGAAAATTATATAAAAAACCCTGCACCCCAAGCCACCCAGGTTTGAACATGTCAGAATCACCTACTTGACATACAGCAAAGACAGCTGTAGAGACTTCACAGGAAAAAAGCAGCTTTTGTTTTTGTCAGAGTTTACATTCTCCAATCTGAGCCTTGGCAGCCCAGACTGGACATTCCCGTGTCTGTACTGAAACGACTCGTGTGTGTGTGTGTGTGTGTGTGTGTGTGTGTTTTCAAGGGAGGGAAAGGGGCTGGTTCTTCCTTTAGGCATATTTGGGTCCTGCTAAGGACACACACTGTACATTCTGAAGCTTTGTTTGCATCTGGAAAAAATTAGCCACACTCAGATCTTTCCCACTGCAGGTCCCGTCAGGAAGCCCAAGTATGTGGAAAGCCCCAGAGTGCCTGGAGATGCAGTTCTAATTCCGTTCAGAGACGTGTCCAAGCCAACAGAGCCCAGTGAGAATGGTAAGAATATGTTTTCAGTGATTGCCCTCCCCCCGCAATTTTGTATTTAATATAATGACACTCTCCATTTCTGAATGAAACCTGAGTGCCCCTTGCAGTAATAACTTTGCTGAACTGATTGTATTTGGGAAGTTTTTTCCCCCTCGGGCAGTTAGAGATCTGTTTAGCCAATGTCAATTCTTGGAATTATGTACACAAGGTAGGAATATTTGAGTGGGTGCATATGCATTGTTTAAGGGTTGAATCTTATTTCCTCTGAATTTTGACCTAGTGGGGATTGAGGAGATATGAAAAGTCAGCCAGTGAACTGCTTCCAAGATTTCATTTTGTTTTTAATACTCTACCGCTTTAGAATACTCAACAACAGGCTTTGGGTGAAAAGCTGAAACTTTAACTGGACAAAGCTTATAATAACTAGCTTTCTTAAAAGCATTTGGTAACTTGAAAGCTTCTTCTCTTTTTTTTTTTTTTAACATCTAAAGTGTTTTAGAGGATGTTACAGTAGGGACAAAAAAAATCCAATTGAAACCTTTTTGTGAAGACATTTCTATATATTTTATATCTGGAAATGTATAACAGACATTATGTAGCATTTAATAGATGTATTAATGGTTATTTTTAAAAATCAATTCAAGCATTTACTTGTTTGTTCCTTTCTGAGGTGTCCCCAACTCACAACTCTATGGCTTTTAAATTGAGTGTTTTGAATTTGCATCCTATTTTCCTGTAGAAACACGGGATTAGGAATCTTACCCTATGTAAAGGGGCTTATTTTACCACAGTGTGGACACAGGTTTAGTAATGTTCAAAGAGAACTTAGGGGGAAAAAACTCATCCATATTACTACTTTGGAATACCTGGCACCCTCCTCTAGCTAATTGTTGGTGGGGCGGGGGGATACAGCCCGTATGCTCTAACCACTGTGTGTGTGTTTGTGTTTCTGGTGATGCATGGCAGGGAGTGGGTAATAAGTAGGACATGGGAAGGAAATGGAGTGGGGTGGTGGTAAAAATACAGCTAAAAACGAGCTGAGAGGAGGGATTGGCAGAAGCTGAAAATCAGGAAGAGAAGGGGAGTTTGGAATGAGGGGACAGGAAGATGGAGCCAGACGCTGGCCACTCTGGGTAGGCAGGAGGCATGAGAAATCCCACCTGTTTCCTCTCTGTCCAGGGCTCCAGTTGTGTAGTTTAGATAAGAGGCTCACACCGAGGACATGTGCTGAGGTAGGGCACCAGGTGTGTGTGGTGAAGGCAGAGACTCCACAGTGGTGTTTGGTGGAGACAGCCGTCTGCTGGGATATGAGTCCTCTCTCAGTTGTGAATTAATGTGTACAGAAGGTCTGTTTGCTCTCATTTCTCTTCTGTGTGTTCAAAAGAAAATAAAAATCTATTTCTCTTTAGTCAATATCAGCCATCAGACTTACCGAGCTGTCTGCCCATTTCAGATTAAGCCTCCCCTTACCCTCATCTTCACCCACCAACATCTTTGTAGTCCTGGTCAATTACGCCCCTGGCATTTTGGCTGGCCTAGACTCCATTATGCAACCTCTTCCTTCCTGGCTGGGAACATTGTTGAGGTTCTCTGTAGGGTCTAGGAGTACTGGTATGGTAGTGGAGGAGAAATTTAGGAGTTTTATTGGGCAAAGAAAGGAAGTTAAAAATAGTTCCCATTGTCAACTTTTCCCCCCTTGCCCAAGGCAGAATTGGCCACCTCTCTTGGCAAAAGGAAGTGCTCTTATGCTTGGCTGTGAGCCAAGATAAAGTCAAGTGCAGCTGCAGCGATTGGTATTGTCGGAGCAGCCTGCAGTTTGCGTGTGCTCACTCCTGAGACCCGAGCTCTCTGATTCAGCGTCCTCAGTCTACACGGGGACCAAACGTATGACATCTGTGGGCGGCAGATACAGAACCAGAGCCATTTCACCTAAAATTGAGAAACAGGGTACACTTTTACTTTTTCTAGGTGTCTGGGAAGGGGTGTAATTCCTGTTTGTGGGCACGTGGTCATGCCTGAAGGTAGCCATGATGCTGGTGGAAGCCCCAGCAGAGTTACCTTTCTCTTGGTTGATGAAGAGGTGGTTGCCTAACAGTTGAACTTGGCAATTAGTAAGGGGTGTTTTGTCATCCTCATGGAATACTTTAAATTTCAATGGGAATAATGAAGTCTGCTGTGTATTATAGTTTTTATGTCCAGGTCATTGAACCTACAGGAAAGGATAGAGCTAACTAAAACTGAGTTTGAGTATTAACACAGGCATATACAGATGCAAGATGGGCAAACCCTCACTTCTGAGGTTCAAAATTGGCATCATCACTTCTGTTTTACTTTAAAATTTGATCTTCTGCTTTCCATATTTCCTTTGGGCATTCTTCTTTGTCTCTAAGACACTTTTCTGGGTGCTGTCAGTAATAGCATGGCAATATTCTCCAGACTAACAGGCTCTATTGAGAAGAGCTCCTTGTGAAATGCCTTGGAAATTTCACATAGACTCGTGAAATACTAAGTTATTCCTAAATGTTTGAAATATTCTTACCAGACTGTGCTGCCTCACTTTTGCTTTAGTGGTCTTTTTTTTTTTGAGACAGGGTCTTGCTCTGTCACCCTGGCTAGAGTGTAGTGACATCATCATAGCTCACACTGTACCCTCAAACTCCCAGGCACAAATGATCCTCCTGCCTCAGCCTCCCAAGTAGCTGGAGACTATAGGCGTGCCACCATAACTGGCTGGCTATTTATTTATTTATTTATTTATTGTAAAGATGGATCTCACCTATGTTGCTGAGGCTGGTCTCAAACTCCTGGTCTCAAGCAATCTTTGGCTTCCCAAAGTGTTAGGATTACAGGTGTGAGCCACCATGCCCAGCCGCTTGTCAATTCTTGATTCTTAACTCTCTGAACTTTAAATCAAAGTAAAACAAAGAGCATTTTGAATTTTTATATTATAGGTAATTGTATTTATGTGTAAGTTGCGTATTTTAGCCATCTTGGAAGTGGGGTTGATGATATAGGCAGATGAACATTTTTTGTAAGCAAAGAACCTGTTAAAGTTTGCATTTACCTGGAAACATCTTTAGGAAAAGACATTCTATCTTCTTCAGTATTTTAAAATATTTTTGAAACATAGCATTTTCTACTCTGGCAAAAAAAGAATGACTTAATGAAGTCCTCAAACAAAATATAATCCCCTTTTTCCTATCGAATGATCTTAATAAGCTGTGTGTCTTATAGGATAGACTCATTCTAAATAAGCTTCTGCCTTTCTCTCCTATCCTTTCCTCCCCTTTCTCTGTGCAAATAAACAAATAAATAAAAATAAGCATCCTGTTGCTAAATCAACATATTATTTAGGGGGAAATGTCATTTACCCACAAAATAATATCTCTGCCTTAAGGGGAAAAAATTCCAAATAAATTAGATAGGATTATTAAATTATAATAGAATTCACAACTTTATTTGTTTGAATTAGAGACAACCATAATCCACTCAGGTTTGCTTTAATATATCATTAGCTACTTGAGCAAGCTTTGGGGAGGGGTGAGAAAGTTTTTAGTTTCATGAGTCATTGCTTGGTGAAGATCAGTCTCAAAATATGATGACACTTTTTTTCTGGGCCGTCTGGTTAGCTAGGAAAACTAACACACATGAAACAACAGAATAATTAAATACAAATTATCTTATTGGGAAGAGGGGCTCTTTGTTAGATATGTTTAAGCACTTTGACACCTTATGTTTTTGATTACTATCTCAATCATTCAAACAGATGTAGACGATTAAAGAAGTTTACAGAATAATGGCACCTGTCTACCATTACCCAGGTTAAGAAATAAAACATAAGTGTGCATTTCCTCCAATCGCTGATATTCCCCTTTCTTTCCTAAGAGGTAACATCGATCTTGCTTTACCTTTAATTTTCAGCTTCTTAGAATGGTGCATCACCATTCTACCAATAGTTGAATGAGGTTAGATGGAAGTACAGAGGGGGCTTGTGTGGTATGTGTGCATAGAAGAGAGATTCTTAGAGGTGGAGTATCCATTCATTCTGCATTTCCTTGAATAAGTATTAGTTAAATCCCTAACTCTGAAAAGCACTATCGTGGATGTTATTTGAGATAGGCTATCTTCATGGAGTCTTAAGAGTCTGACAAGGGGATTAAAGACCTGTATACAGAGGGACTATAATTTAAGGGAAGAAGTGATGTTGACTAATCCAAGCTGTATAATGAATCGGAAGTTCAGGAGATGGAGATTCTGAGCATGAGAAAGGCTTAACTGGAGCTATGCCTTAAGATTTACCAGGTGTTTTAATCAGTTCAGGCTGCAATAACAAAAATATCATAAGCTAGATGGCTTATAAACAACAGAAATTTATTTCTTACAGTTCTGGAGGCTGGGAAGTCCAAGATCAAGGCACCCGAAGATTTGGGGTTTGGTGAGGGCCTGTTTTCCTGGTTCACACACAGCTGTCTTTTCACTGTGGCCTCACATGGTAGACGGACAGATAAGCTCCTTCTTTTATAAGGGCATTAATCCCATTCATGAGGGTTGTGCCCTCATGACCTAATCACCCCAAAGGGCCTGCTTCCTGTTACCATCACCTTGGGGTGAGGGTAAGCTTTCAACATAGAAATTTGGGGCTGGGGGGGACAAACATTCAGACCATAGCACCTGGCAACAGAGTAGGATGGAGTAGTGGGGCATGAAAGAGAATAGGATCGGGGAAAATGATTAGAAAATGATTTAAGCAATTAAGTGAGAGAATAAAGTATCAAATGAGATCAGAGTCAGGAAAGAAGAGATGATGAATGGAAAGATTCTGGAGGAATTGCAAGGACCTGGGAGCCGAAAGAGACAATGATGACAACCTCAAGTCTTTGAGACTACATCGGGAGGCCACTGGAGGAGAGGGAACTGTCTGTTTTGGTTTCAGTCTCAGGCATGATGACTTTGGAGTGCTGGTGAAACATGTAGGCAGAAGTATCCAGCCACCAGTTGGAAAATGAAACTGGGTCTCAAGAAAGAGCTCAGGACATACACTGGGCAGCTGTTTGCTTGGAGGTGATATCATCAGACTAGGCGAGTTAGATCAGGGTAAAGGTCACTGAGAAGCTGGACTTTTTCACTTACGAGCTGTGACTAAGGTGGAAGGAGCACTAGCAAGAGGGCAGGAGAAGACACTCACAAGACCACAGCATACTGGTAAGCATGGCTGTTCCCTGGGAGTGTCTCTCAGGACAGTTGCCACTTTCTCCTTGCAGGACAGAGTGTTTGCAAGGTCGTAAATTTACAGGAAGGTCAAAAGTAGAGGTGTGCTGTAAAGAAAGAAAAGGGGAAAAAATCAGTGTGCTTTAACAAGGCTGTTGCAGGAGAGCTGTGAAGGTGCGTGAGTTGAAGTTACAGGTGTGTGATACGGAAATGGAATTAGTGAGGATCCTTTAACCCTAAGAAGTTGAGCAGATAAGGGAAGATGAGAGATCAGTTATTAGGGTGAAGGGTGTGTGTGGCCAGGATTTTAACTTCCTTATAAGAAAAGGGAAAATTTAATACAATCGTAGGCTTAATGCAGAGGTACTCAAAGCATGGGCTGTGGACTTCTCTGTGTCCCTAAGATCCTCTCACGGGTTTGTGAGGTCAAACTCTTTTTATAATAATACTAAGAAGGTATTTCCATTGCCATGGTTGTTGACGTTTGCACTGATGGTACAAAAGCAGTTAGTGAAACTTCTGGTACCTTAAGTTAATATGCATCAAGGCAAGGGCCTTGGGTACACTAGTTGCTGTAGTCTTCTTCACTGCCATGTGCTTGCATCAAAAATAATTCACTGAAGAATGTCCTTGACAAAGCACTAAAAATAATGTTATTGAATCATGACCTTTTTTTCACCCATCTTTTTAATACTCTGTGTGATGAAATGGGAAGTTTTCATGAAACACTTCTGCATGCTCTGAAGTATGGTTGTCTCGAGGCAAAGCACTTGTATGATTGTTTGAATTGCAGGCTGAACCAGCCACTTTTTAAATGGAACATCATTTTTATTTGAAAGAACAACTGACAAACCATGGTTATTCACAATTGAGCATTTGGCACACATTTTCTTGAAAAGGAAAGAAATTAGCATGTCACTTCAATTAAAAAACAAAACAAAAAACACTGACAGAATTAGTTGCCAATAATAAAACTTGACCTTTCAAATGAAAATTAGGTTTTGGGGAAATTTGCATCTGTCACATTGAGCTTGTTGTCTTCCCAAGACTTTTCAATTGAGATCTGTGGTAAGTGATATTTTGATATTGTGTAATAAAATGTGTCAACATTTGCAAGATCTGCAAAACCGGTATCTTCCAAATGACCCACTATGTAATGTTTCAAAATCTTGCATGGGTAAAAGATCCATTTGAAGTGAAAGAAATAGACCGTTGGGTCTTACTGTACCATTACAAAAAATTCATTGACACACATTGAGTCAACATTGGAACTTGCCTTTAAGAAATTGCTATTTGTCACATTTTGGTTAGGTATCAAAGAAGAATACCTGTAGTTAACTGAAAAGACGCCTCCCTTTCCCGGTTACTTATCTGTCTGCAGCTGCCATTCTTCATATGCTTCAACCAAAGAACCTGTCCCAGCAGATTGAATGCAGTAGCAGATATGAAAATCCAACTGTTAATCCTCTGTTAAATTGAATGTTAAAGATTTGTAAAGATAAAACATTGCCTTTCTTCTTGACTAATTTTTTTAAATTGAAAATATAGTTTTTAAATTAAAATGTGAATTATTAACATGTAACAAGTTTTATTACTTTACAATGAATCATAGCCAGGCATGGTGGTGAGTACCTATACACCCAGCTACTTGGGAGGCCAAAGCTGGAGGATTCTTTGAACCCAGGAGTTCGAGACCAGCCTGAACAATAGAGAGAGAGACCCTGTCTCAGAAAAAAATTGAAATTAAAATTAATATGCATTTAAAATTTTTAGTTTTAATTTCTCATATGAAGAATATCAACAGATATGACCCTCATAAACTAAAGCTCTTTGGAGTCTGCAATAATTTAGGAGTGAATCCTGAGACCTAAAAGTTTGAGAACCCACTGCTTTAGAGGAAGGAAAAGAAGAGAGGGAGAAAATAAAAATAGAAATGAGAAAAACTGATCCAAAATCTGAGAGTCTTCTAGAACTAAAGGAATGAAGACTTTGAGCAGAATGGCAGAATGACTAAAGAGAAAAAGGCTAATTCAGGTGGCATTTGGAGAGAAAAAATGGTTAAGTTTGGTGGCAGTTTCAGTATGGAGTGAAAGATGAAAAGTTTAAAGATAACATGTATGATTAGTATTGCAGACAAGAAACATTATTGATAGAAACAGCAGGTTCATGGATAGATGCTCCTTTTTAAATACTGTTTTTGTTTTTGACATGCCTTCCTCGTGTAAATAGAAAATAAACAAAAAAAAAAGAAAAATTAACAAAAAATAAAAAAAATTAAATAAATAAAAAATACTGTTTTTGGAAATCTGAGGAGGAGGGAATGGTGATGGCCAAGGAGAAGGAGCAGCCAGAAAGAAACAGAGACATTACTTGTAAATAGAAGTCAAGGAAGGCACGAGGCTGAGCATGAAGCAGGTGCTGGATAAGCAGAGGCAGGGGAGGGAGATTAACCCCAAACCAGGGGCCTGTCTCATTTAACAAACTTGCTTCATAATTTCTGTCTTGGAAATTTGGTGTTAGGTCCGTTGTTCACATACGAGTGAATGGCTGAACCCTGTCAACAAAGCCCAGCGTGCTCTAGAGTCTGGGGAGGGCCCGGGTGGAGAAGGGGTTCCTCTTGGTGGTGATCTCCAGGGACCCTCAGGGTTCTAATAGAGTCTGGCTTTAAGAAGAGGGAGTGATTGGATGGAAAATGAAAGCAGGCCAAATTGGGACAGTTTGGTAATCAGAAAAAAGAGGGAATTTGTTGTCTTAGAAAAGGGAGTTCAGAAAAAGCTATTTGAGGCAGAAAAAAGTATATAAATAGAAAGCTCTATTTTTAGGTCAGAGAAATATAAGCACATTTGAAACCAGATACTAACTTGTAAAACCAGAAAATAATAACGAGGAAGTGTGGGCTCTTGGTGTTATAGTTGGTAGAGATATAACGGCCAACCTTCTAGCATCTTGTGGTTTATAAGTTGTTTCTCACACATTATTGGTTTTGAGCCTTGAAACCTATAGGAAGTGGGTACGGCCACTTCACTCATGAGGAAGGTGTGGTTCAGAGACTTCAACACCCCTGTAAGGCCTCCAGAATAGGTTTAGCGTGGAGCACATGCTGTCTTCCCAGACGGAAGGATGATTGTGAAGGGCATCAATGGTTTGAAGTTATGATGGCAACGATTGGGAAGCTGGCCAGTTTATGGACTACTCCTCAGTGTGTGCCCCTAAGCATAGTCCGACAGAGTGTGAATAGCTGAAAAGAGGCAGGCAGGACGTGATGTAAAAACTTCCTTTTGCCTTTCCCCATGTGGTTAACTTTGCACAATGGCGTGATATCCAGGATTCCATGAAAATGTTACTGGGAGGAATATCACTCTCCACTTACCTAATGGATTCCACAGAGGATGAGGCCAATTATTCTCTCAACTCCAATTATAGCCATCATAAATTCTTTGGGTATTTAAATCTGTGAAATGTAAAGTGTTGTTAAGAAATGAGGTCTTTTTTCTCTCTAGCTCTTATCCTACTGGTATTGGGTAAGATATGCCCATTATCAATATGTGATTTAATATTAATTATATGAATGAAAATAGACTATAGTAGCCCATTAGAATTTGATCTGGAGGTCATTTTGGAGTGGTAGGTTAAAGAAAATCATCTGGCTGTTCAAATCTCAGTGTCTGGTGAAAAACCGTGGAAGCAGACATGCATTTCCAGTTCACAATGTATCAATGTGAGTTCCTGAGCAACTCTTCTCTCCCGGGATGGCCCTGTCTGTCACTCTTCACCTAAGGGTCCTTCTGCCAGAATGAAAAGTTCAGTGTGAGAAGGCTCTGTGCATTAGGGAAGGAGAGATTCAGACAGCTTGATGTGGATTAAGGAATTCAGACTGAAGGGGACCTTTTAAGGGGAAGGTCACTAGGATGACATCTTAGACGAGAGAATAATATGACAGACAGTTGGAGAAGCCTTTGGAAGAAATAAAATGGCAATGGCTTCGGGGATGCAAAAACTGAAGTACAGAACTTCTGTCATTCATTCCGAACCTTGGTAGGGGTTTAGAACTTTGGTCACAGCGAAGTCCAGATTGAACAGTTAGTTGATGAATTTGGGTGACTCTTTTCAACTCAGCCATTAAACCTGGAATCGATAAACCTGGAATCCCCAACTTGAGTGGGAGAGGTTTGGACGAGTAAGTTGTTTTTGGATTTTTAAAAACTGAAAACCTTGAGAACCGGTGTATCTGTCTGCAGACACAGTGCAGAGGTGGCAGCGAGTGCTGGAGGTGTTGTCCCCCTGCTGCAGGGAGGACCTACACAGGATCCCCGCTCTTGCAGCGAGTCCCAAGTGAGCTGCGGGCTGTGGCCTTGTTTGTTGTCAGGCGAATGTTGTGGGCCTGCGCAGCAGCTGCCAACTGGGAGTAGTTTCTGGCTCTTTCCCCAGAGTGTTTCAGGTTGAACCAGAAGTGGGGCGTTCTGGGGCATAGTCACAATCGGGTAGCAGTATGGAGATTGTTTCGAAAGGAAAGGGGTCTGTGGCGTAGGGAAACTGCTGAGATCCGCCCCTCACCCACTTCTTCCCCTTTGGTCTGCTTTGTCTGTGTCCTGTCCCCTCCCTCCAGTCCAGCTGCCACCTCAGATAAAGGAGCTGCCCAGCCTGTGCCTGGGGCTGGGCAAGGGGGCAGGGCTGGCGGGAGGACTCTGAGTGGTTCAGCCCTGGGCGTGCCCGGGTTGTACTGATTTGGTTTGCTTCCCACCCTCCTTTCCCAAATGCCTATCTACCTTGAGCATCAAAATGTGGTTGGAGGTGGGAAGGGACCTTCTGCAGAGCAGCCTTGGTGTGTGGTCGACCCACCCTGGGGTGGCTCCCTTCTCCGAGTTGGCTTGGGACCATTGCCCCTTTGTATTATGAATCTAACTCGCACGATCCAGAGACATCCAGGCTCTTTTAACCGAGAACGGTGGAGCCTTGGTTACCTTGCCCCTGCAGTTTTCTAGAGCAAACTAAAAAGCATCCGAGCTGGCAAACTGTTCTTTCCACCCCAAACATTGGGAGCTTTTGAGAGCAAGCAGGGGTGGGGTGCTTTTCCTTTCTTGAAGATAAGGGCATCCTAACTTCCTCCCTCTAGCTGCCATCCTGGGCAAGTAACTTAGAAAAACTGATATGTAAGTGGGGATGATACAGGTGGTCTTCTCGAAAACTGTTTTTATTTTGCCTTTTGTGGTTCCTTACAAAAGGCAAAGTTAGCATTGAACTTTGTTAGTGATACTATAGCTCAAAGGTAACCACTGTGTGCTTCTTTCCTCATTTTATTTTTCTAAATCCCTTACCCATTATTTTCAGATTTCTACATCTAGGCAAAATAGGTTCATGTATGTATGAGTCTAGGTACCTAGACAATTAACAAAAAGCCAGATGCTGAGTAACTGTATTACCGGTTGCTTATTGTTCTTTGCGTTGTACATTTTTTCACCCCTCTGATGGATGCTGATTTTAAAATGTGAGAGAAGTGTTAGAATGACGTGGGTATCATTTTATTTGTCAACCATAATTAAGTACCCTTAGGCTTTTATATGCAAGGTTAACCTCCAACTCCACATTTAATTCAAAGACATGCAAAAAGCCAGATGACCAACCTCAGGGAAAACCTGAGAAATGCAGGGCTTCCCAGCATTACTTCGGAGCATTCTGAGAATACAGCCCGGTTTTTCTCCACCTCTGCGTGGACAACAGTATGTTACTGGGTCCTGTCTCTTGGGTATGTTTCGCTGGTGTTTTAAATCTTTGTTTCAGCATGGATTCTCAATGACTGACCCTTGTCGCAATCCCGATTTTGACTTTCACCGATGTGGGATGTGCACAGCAAGTTTTCCACCTATGTCACGCCCTAGTCTTGCTTAACGAGAGTCTAGATTTCAGTTTTACCCCAACATCTATAACCTGAGTCTCTGCCAGCATGCCCCTTGGGTTTTACTTTATTTCAACCTCCTGTGGGCATTGGCCACACCATGTTTTTTGAGGGCAAAATGAAGGATAGATGGGCCTTTTCTTACCCAAACTGCTGTCTGAAGTCCCCATTTTTCATGTGACATGGGAATAGGAATTGCTATCAGATAACAACACTGGACTTTTCTGGTTCAGGTCAAGTATTTTACCCTTTACACTTGGAATTTCTCTTTTACTGTTTTCTTAACCTGTCACAGCCTCTTAATTAGAATGTATTGCTAGAGGACAGGCCGCATTGTCAAACTTTGTGCGTTTTATAAAAATACACAAAAGCACCAGACAAGCAGCTGTAGTGTGAACTCATCCAGATGGGAAACTGAAATTCCCCAGAGGGGCATCTTCATTGTTGTCTTTCTTTGTTCCAGAAGCAAAGGCTGATAATGAACCGAGCTGTTCACCGGCAGCTCAAGAACTGTTGACAAGGCTGGGATTTTTGCTGGGAGAAGGGATCCCAAGTGCCACACACATAACCATTGAAGACAAAAATGAAACGATGGTAATGCCCAAGGAAGACACTGCATTTCATACCTGTTCAGAGGACGAATGAAGCGATAACCATCTTCTCCCCCTCCTCCAGTGGGGAAGTCATTGTTTGGTCAAATGAGTTCTGGGCTATTGTGTATTGAAATTTATTTCAACAATTTGGTTCTGGGTTTTTGCAGCGGGGAGGTGGGGAAAAGCAGAAAGAGGCAGAACTTAAGAAAATGTCCACATTAACCTTGTAGTGAGCACTTGGAGAATAGTGGCTGAATGAATTAAAGGGGCTAAAAGCATCCCTTCATAATGACACTAGTACTTTATCTTTATAGCACCATTCTTCTCATCTGGCTGCTTTAGTATATGCTTTCCTGTGCTTTTTTAGCAGCTGATATTTTGGATGGTCAGTGGGGTGAGGAAAAGATTTATAGGAGACGAGACAGAGACAAAATAAGATGAGATCAAATGGTTCAGCTACCAAGAGAGCACTGCCTCCCTCCTCCAGGGAGTAGCTATGCAGCACGGCACCCTGCCACTTCCAAGATGTGTGTACTTGAATAGCAATAAGGGGCTGGAGCTTCTACCCCCTGCGAGGGGCTCTGCGAGAGAGGGTGTCCTATGTTGATTGAGGCTGCAGTGGTCATCAGTCTCCTCCCCCTGATTGCAGAGCCCATAAATCTTTAGGAATCGAATCAGGTCGTGGTGCTCATGAAACATTACAAAAACAGAGTTCCCAGGTTTTCCGTACAGGGGTCAAATAACCCATTTGTCTTCTGCAGACTTTAAATGAGAGGAAGTCTCTGCCTGTTTGCCATGTCTGTTTTACAAATGTGCATTCTCAATAAATTATTGCTAAGACTGCCCTTTTAATTAAAAAAAGATCGCAAAGGAGGGGAACAAAACAAAGATATTTCTCTTAAAATTTGAAAGATCATATATGTATATATCCATATATCTGTGTCTGTGCATATGTATTTCCCTAGATTTCAAAAACCGTCTTCCATTTTCCTGTTTTAAGTTTTATTGTTTTAGTGTCAAAAACAAAAACATGTGTTGGAGACTGCTGTGTAAGCCTTGCTAACTCCTCCTTCCCTTCATCTTGCAGTGCACAGCTCTGAGCCAAGGCATCAGTCCTTGCTCCACACTAACAAGCAGCACCGCATCTCCTAGCACCGATAGCCCCTGCTCAACCTTGAATAGCTGTGTCAGCAAGACGGCAGCCAACAAAAGTCCCTGTGAGACCGTTAGCAGCCCTAGTTCCACCCTGGAAAGCAAGGACAGTGGAATTATAGGTAAGAAGCACACGGCTCGGTAATGTAATAGCTTGATGCACGTCAACCAGAGCACTCACCAGGCACTTCCTAAGAGGGTTTTAACATGGACTGTGAAGGTCAATCTGCCGGGGCCTGTTCTTTGCAAAAAAAAAAAAAAATTCTTTGCAGACGGCACTGGCTCCATGTGTAGCTGAGCGAATGAAGCATCGGCTTTTATGTTCCTTGATGTTTACTTTATAACACTCAGCTCCTTTAGTTAAAAATTTTTTTTTAATTTTTCCAGATCAGATCTGGCCTGTGAAGTTACAAAAAATCTTCCCTCCTCACTAATCAGTTCCATTTGTTGAGCATCAGGACCCGCTGGGGCACAGAGCAGGGCAGTGAAATCCCTGCATATTAAGAAGTCTTCCCAGTCTGATCTCAAGGTCGCCTATTTCCCTGACAACAGTTCAGGTGTATGTTCGCTAAGGTTTCTTGCAATGGTATCTGACCACTGTCGAGGCCAGAATTTTATAAGGATGCCCTCCCTAAGGTCCCACACCCCTATAATAGGTGTGGTTGTCCTGAACCAAGGCCTAGGAGACAAGGGTTCTAGCCCTGACTCTTAGGCCGATTTGCTAGGTGACTCAAGCAACATTTGACTTTTTCTGCACATTTCTTTCCTCCTCTAGAAAATTAAGGATTTTGATTAATTTAGTAGTTTCTAGTCCCAGGTGTATATTAGAATCATCCAGGGAATTTAAGAGACCTTATTTTCACCTGCCTTCCCAGACAGATCACATGTATGTTTCTGCAAATGAGCTTAGGCATCTGTGTGTCTCAGGTCTCCAGCTTGATGCCTTTCAGATAAGGGACCAGTGGACCCCTGCAGAGGATTGTTCAGGCCTTCTTCTACTCTGAGATTATATTGCAATTTCACAGTGGAGCTCTTCTGAACAATTCAGCTCCTTCCCTTTTGCTGAGTTATGCACATGTCTTTGAGGGATATTTTATGTTTTATTGTAGACTGAACACCACTTCCACATTAATATGTAATCAAGTGGAATGAATGGCATTTGAGCTCCTTATTTTCTTTAGTCACCTGCAATTTCTTTTAAGTGTAATTTGAAAAGCCAAGTTGTAAGTTCATCCAGTTTGTACTTTGGAGATTGCCCCCGGAAGGTCTGTGAGATTCCTGGGATGGTTGTGGGCTATCTGGTGCAGACCTCACTAGAGCTTTGAGAGGGGCCCCTCAGCTTGAGGAATGCTGCTTCTTGCCTCAGTTTTCACTTGGATCAGAATCTTTAGTGGATTTTTGTTTTATTTTGCTTTAATTGCTTTCTTGAGATAAAATTCATATACCATAGTATTTACCCATTTACTCCGTTGGATGGTTTTTAGTATATTCAAAGTTGCGTGGCCGTCACCATATCTGATTTTAGAACATTTTCATCATTCCAAAAAGAAACCTTGTGCCCGTTAGAAGTCAACTCTACATCCCCCCTCCCCTCCCCTTACTGTCTACCTGCCACCCCCGAGCTCCCCAGCCCTAGTCAACCAGTAATCTGCTTTCTGTCTGTGGATTAGCTTATTCTGGACAGAGCAGAATTTTGTGTAGCAAATTTAAATTCTTTACACTTGGCTTAAAGGCCTTCCAGTGAGCCTATTCTGCTAATTCCCCATTCTCATCTTACCTCACTTGCCCAGTTGCTGTTTAGTCTAGTTCATCTAATTTTTTCCAACATTACTTCTGTTCTCATTCTTTCTGAGCTATCCACCATTGATAGATCTTTGGTATTAATTCTGAGATAGCCAGATGACTTTCTTCACAGCCTTCTTAGCTCTTCTGAAATTTCATTTTCTCTGGGGAATTTATCTTCTTTCAAGGATGTGGCCAGTGCTACTTTTTTTTTGGTGGTGGTGGTGGGGAACAGGCTTTTTCTTTTTATTGTACGTTCTGTCCGTTGGCATTACATGCTTCTGATTGTAACCAAATCAGTTTTTTGTTTTGACAGAAACTTTCATTCACAGAGAACCACCCATTCATTTATTTCTCGTCTCTCTCACTCAGTGAGACACAATGCTATGATTTTTAAAGAATTCTAAACAGAGGAAAGAAGAGGAACTGATTTGGCTTTTTGTATTGTCAATGAAAGATTGAGCTGTGGAGGCTCTTAATTAATACTTGATTTAATATAATCCCACCCAACCCCAGATTTACTAGTCCCCCTGGTATGTACTCCCCCCGGTGCCTCAATATTTTCCTTCAATGTATGTCTTCTTGTTCTATTTAATTTGGTCTCTGTATAGACAGGGGTGTGTCATTATTCCAGCTCCCTCTTGGGTTCTTAGCACAGTGTTGGGGATGAGAAAGAGAATTGTTGCTGCTACCAAGTTGCATTGTGGGAGGGAACGTTTGGTTGGTTTATAAAGAAGCTATGCAGGATTCTCGTTCCATGTTGGCTTTGTCAAACCTTTTAATGTCCGTGTTTTAAGCTCTGCCTTGATGGCAGAGTAGTACATTTCATGTCACTGAAGCTGCCCTTTGTTTGTTGGCTCAAGCCAACATGTCTCCTGAACTCAGCTGAACTTGAAAAGTGGCGACGATTGAGACGAAAGCAGGAGGAATTAGGAAGTGGCTGGGAAGGGCCCAGCTCTGGGGATCGTGCTTTCCACTGCATTAGCTGCTCCCCTGTGGGGTGCAAGGACTGTAGGTGGGATGAGAGGGAAGCACTGTGCTGGTGACAACGTTCCTCTGTTCTCTCTCCTTCCACGACCTGCAGAATTAGAACCTTTTGCCAAGGGACACACTGGAGGTGTGGTAGGGAGGGGAAGGAAAAGAAGCAAGAATTTCCTCTCCAGGCAGACGTTAGCCACAGGTCTTTGAAGAGGCAGGCATGGCGGGGCCAGAAGGGGAAGGAGCTTCCTCTTAAATCAATACAGGGTGTGCAGGTTCCATTGCTTCTTAACAGAGCAAGTATCTATGACTCAGTTATGGTTCTGCGATTGCTGGGGTGAGGGGCGTGCCTTTTTCCGTCTGAACAACATGCCTGTTTTTGTAAGGTGTAGCCTGGGAACAGCAACTTTGGGGCATCTTAAATGTTCGATAAAGTATTCAAGAGCACTGTGATCCTAGCGAGCTGAGATGAAGGTAAGATACCTTGGCTTCCCGCTTTGGAAGTCCTGACGGTAGCTTGTAAAACAGGCCAGTAAGGATCCACGTTCCAGATTACATAGGGCCTGGAGAAGGGAGGAAGAGGCTTTCCCTTTAATTTTCCATTTTAAATAGTTTAAAGTTTGTCAACCAGTAGTGCCAGGGTTGGAATGGCAAAGGCTTTGGGGGTGGGCTGGCACAAAATGCACAGCTGCCATGGCATCATGAGGCTCAAACCGGGGGTCCATGTACAGTATTAGCACAGTTTATTTAGGGCATTTGGGGAAATTTCAAACAGTGCTTAACCCATCCTTTAAAATTCCTGAGCCTCTCCTTACTATTTAAGCTGATTTCCGTCATGTTGATTATATTTAATCTAAATATTTTTGCCCAGCAGATGCAAGGACAGGAAGCTTGTGTTCCCACATGCCCGGGCAGCCCTCTCCGGGCTGCACAGGGCGCCCTGCCTGTGTTCTGTTTCCACTGCTCAGGAGGAGGAAGGGCAGGCTAGTGACCATGAGAAGAATTTATTGGGCCCCTTCCAGTCTTTCTCTAAGTGGACCCTCCCCACCCCCTGTCAACTGTATTATGTTATCCAGAGGGGAGTCCCACTTTATCCTATTTCAGGAGGTCTAAGTTCTTCTCACAAAAATGTCTTTAGAAGTATAATAATTCTGTCATGTAGAAATACTGTCTAAGCTGGATGGGTTTCACTGAATTGCCTATTAATGTCTTTTTTTGGGTTTTTTTTTTTTTTTTTTTAAGTAAAGTTCCTTACCCTTTGCGTAATAAAATCATTGGCATTACTAGAAGTTAGTGTCTGATTTTTAAATTTTCAATGTGGAAATCGTCTCAATGTGAAACCCAGCTGTACCCAATCACCATAAAATAGCTTTCAATTACTTGCTTTGAAAAGAAAAACTTTGTAAAGAAGTGTACTTTTGAAGGTGTTTCCTCCATGTCTGAGAAAATGTTTTTCCGTAGTGACGCTCCTTTGAATATAGTGTGTGTATTCATTGGAATGTATGAACACCAATCTGATTTTAAAAGCATCACTAAAAATAGTGGGTTTTAAAGTATTTTTTAGGCTGGGCTCAGTGTCTCACGCCTGTAATCCTAGCACTTTGGGAGGCTGAGTTGGGAGGATTGCTTGAGGTCAGGAGTTTGAGACCAGATTGAGCAAGAGTGAGACCCCTGTCTCTGCAAAAAAATATAAGAATTAGCCAAGTGTGGTGATATGCACATGTGGTCCTAGCTACTTTGGAGGCTGAGGCAGGTGGATTGCTTGAGCCCAGGGGGTTGGGGTGTAGGGGATGTGGGGGACGCCAAGTGGATGGCAGCCACCTCTCTCAGACTCCGTGTGTCTCCCACCCAGAGCAGTGTGCTGTCCATCTGCCCGGCTCCCCACCCCTGAGCGGGCAGGCGTGAGCCGCCACATTCCACCAGGCCAGGGAGCTTTCAGGATGATTAAGTGCTCAGAATTCCAGCCCTTCCCACCACCTTTCCCTTTTCTTTCCTCGTGCTTGCCTGTGTTTTCCTCTTGTTCAGTTTGAAGCAGGGAGGCAGGTATAAATTTAGACAGAAGAAAATACCTTTGCAGAAACATTTTTCCTGCAAAAGTGACTTGTGGTAAAATATTAGACATTTGGTTGGTATCCTTCCGGTGCTTGCTAGAGTTTGATAATATTTGTTTTTCTGCCCAGTTGCTTAGGATGTTAAGAAAATATCGTGGGCTGACTTTTATCTTCCCTGGACTCTCTCCTACCTCCCGCTAGGCTTGTAAAATGAAAGTGATTCCAGAGGTGGCTTTACACCTTTTATTTCCGGGAGTTTGTGTCCCAAGGGAGATCATCAGATGCAGAGGGGCACACAAAGATGAATTAATTGTAATTTATTTTCATTTTTGACTTGTTGTAAATCCTGCCCTTTTGATTTTATGCAAATGCCGCTTTGTTGCCACCTGTACTACCCTGCTTGCTACTAAATGGAAATGCTTTGAAATTGATTTGGTAATAACTATTTAGAGTGTTTCAAATCTGGGTTAATATTCATTTTGCTACATTGCCTGCAATTTAAAAAATCATCCTTAATTACAGAAGCTTTTTTTTAAGTCTCTTGGGTGAAGGAGGAAAATTTTTCTTTACATATATAATTCAGTAATATACTTAAATGTGGGAAAGAAAACCCTCGATGGTGATTTGCTGTATACTTTTATTCAGACAAATTAGATTCTTCAGGCTGTTCAGTTGGTGTAGCAAACATTTATTGGCACCTAGTATGTACCAAGAGCTTGTCCACCACTGGGGTTGTAAAGATAAGGCACAGTATCGTTGTCAAAACTTGTCCACCCGGGGGACTGCAAGATGGTCTCCTGCCCTGTGGAGGGTCTGAGCAAGGTGTCTGTTGCTGAGAAGAGTTAAAAACATGGCAGTGATTGACACCTGATGAAAGGCGTATGCTGTAGGTGCATAATGATGCCAACCACTAACAGTGCCTTGAGCTCTTTGCCAAAGTCTGGAACTCCGTGGTGTCACTGGTCTGTGTCAGAAGCTCCAGTATCTCTGCCTTCAGTGTACAGATTATGTGAAACTTTGCCAAGACACTGTGCAGTGTGCTTTTGCTGGAAAACTTCATGTTTAAATCCTGAAGCTTTTCTCTGGAGACTATTCTCTGCTGTGTCAGACTGAGTTGGGCAGTGTGGCTGAGCAAGGTGGGTCCCCTTCTCCCCTTCCTGAGCTGCCCTGCCCCCAGCTATTCCTCTAGCTGTTTCCACAATCAAAGCGCCTGATGAATGTGACTGAGAAGGCATGGCTCAGGTCCCTGGCCTCGCTGCATGTCATAGCAGAGCACACCTTGCGCAACACGGGGGAGCATTGAGCTGGAGATTTGGTACAGAGATCTGTCTGTCACAGCCCGATCCCATCGTGGGAGAGGCCAGAAGAGGGGGAGCAGGGCTGGCCAGAAGTGCCAAGCTGTCATTCTGGGGTGAGTGCAGAAGAAGAAGCCAGAAAACCCCCTGAAGCCAAAGGTTATGGGGCACCCCACCTGGGACGTTCTGGATGGCATTTCAAGAGAGGTAACTTGAGTGTCTTCACTGGACCCCTCTCCTTACTGGGCAGGGAGAGGTTAAAGCTGTCACTACAGGTGAGCCAGGGACCCTGTTCTGTGTGTGGTTTGTTAGTTTGCAGGTGGGGTGAGCCCAGGGTGGGGAGAGAAGTGCAGTCTGGTAATTCTGGCAGAAAAGCTTAAGGCAGGCTGGTCTCATCCGTGCAGTCTTTCCCTTTGTCACTCATGGAAATCCGAAATACGGCCTGGCAGCCTCAGCTCCTCAGGAGAGGAGCACAGCCTCTTGACAGGTCAAGAGGACTAGAGAATTCTTTGCATTGCTGCCCTGACTTGCCTTTTTGTGATTTTGGAGTTTCTTTGCTGCATTGAAACTTAATTTTCTAAAGTTGTTAATCGGCCGGGCGTGGTGACTCATGCCTGTAATCCTAGCACTCTGGGATGCTGAGGCCGGTGGATCGCATAAGGTCAGGAGTTTGAGATCAGCCTGAGCAAGAGTGAGACCCCGTCTCTACTAAAAATAGAAAGAAGTTAATTGGCCAACTAAAAAAAAATATAGAAAAAATTAGCCAGGCATGGTGGCACATGCTTGTAGTTCCAGCTACTTGGGAGGCTGAGGCAGTAGGATCACTTGAGCCCAGGAGTTTGAGGTTGCTGTGAGCTAGGCTGACACCATGGCACTCTAGCCCGGGCAACAGAGTGAGACTCTGCCAATAAATAAATAAATAAATAAATAAATAAATAAAGTTGTTAATCAACAGGCAGTTTCTACAGTACTTGGATTTTCCTTTTTTATTTGCTTCTTCCCTTCTCCTGCTTTTATAAGCACCCATTATGTTCTGTTCTTGTTTGATCTTTAATTCATTGGTCCAGCGTTTTGTTTATTTATTTATTTATTTTGAGACAGAGTCTCACTCTGTTGCCTGGGCTAGAATGGGTCCAGTGTTTTAAATTCTTCCTGTCAAACATTAAACTGAATATAGAGGTTAAAAAACGTTTGGGTTTTTTTAAGCACTATTTTAATTATCTTCAGTTGTATGGGGAGGAAAGCGTTCGTGAGTGCTCAGGATATGTGAGGCACTTTACATACATCCTCATATCTAATTTTCTCCACAACCCGAGGAAGGACAAGGCTCTATAGAGCGAGCCCTCATTTGGAAAATGAGGACTACATCAGACTATCTATGGAGTGCATGAAGAAAATTTCAATTTCTGGTTTTTTTTCTCATTGTTTCAAAATGTATATTTTTGTGTATTTTATATTATAATAAATTAGGGTACTATGTGTACACAATTTAGAAATACATGTATTTGGGATGCATGCCCCAGATTTTCTGTTACTAGTGTGGCATGATCAGAACAGTATAGAGCACCTTTCTGGAATACAGCGCGACTTGGGGTGTTCTGGGGCTTTGCTGTCTGTAGGGCTGTCCAGGGATTCAGTGAGTAGAGATATGACACAGGCTTAGAACAGAGTCTGGCATGTAGTAAGCACTGTTGTAGTATTCATCTTGGCCACTATCGTTGTTTCCTCCCTGGTGAATTAGAAATGCTCACAACTAGACATTTAGTAAACCAAGATTTTTCTTTTTCGGTGAAGGGATGAGTTGGAGAAAGGAAATAGGAGCAAAAGAAAAGATGCAGTCAGGATTCAGGTGCGTAAGATTTTATTCATTTTTCTTCTAAGTGGGCAGAAAGTTTTAAGTTTCCTAGTAGCCAGTGGAAAGAGAGAAATGCAATCAAATACCCGTTCCTCGTACCAGGTCCAGAGAGACGTACCTCCTCCTTGTGGGACCTCAAAAGGGGAAAAGCCAAGGTTTGCACCCAAGCCCCTCTCACTTTTCACCTCTTATCTTCCCTGTAGCTCAAAGAAAATTCTGCTCTGTGTGGCATATATTTGATATCATTGGCTCTTAGCTCCTAAACATTTCTGGACTAACACTGTAGGCAGCTTAGCTTTCTTTCTGATGTTCTTTTAAACCTATAACTTGATTTAGATCCCACCAAACTAACTTTCAAGACCCTGGACCTACACTGATTTTTTGCTATTGACTCTATTTTAAGTGTACATTCAATATAGAACCTTTAGAAGTTGAAGAGGAGGTTTTAAAAAGTTGGGAAGGAGAAGAAAGAATACAGTCTTATTTCAGAGCCTTACTGTAGCAAAACATCGGATGACTGAGTGGATGAGTTTTTAACGAGGCAGACTTCATGAGCTGCAAACTATTTTTTAGCTATATGTACTTAACTCCTTTTCCATGTTGAGCACTGTGCAAGCAAAGGGTCTTTTAAAAATACACAGTATGTATAGTTAGAGTATTGATGTTGGATATACCACTAACCGTGCATGTGCTTGTTTGTGTGTGAGATCAGTTTTCCCCAAATCTGTTTTTGTACCTATAAAGGGAGGTTGGTGGTTCTCAGCCTATCTACCTCCCTTCACAGTTGTGGTGATCGGATATTTGCCCTAGTATATTAAGAAAGTACTCTGGAAGTATTTCAGCCCTGTACACTAGTACAGAGAAAAAAAAGAGCCTGCCCCTGGGGCTAAAAGGAATTTTCAGCCTACGTGGAGAGTCAGAAATAGCACATATGAATCAATGAGCAGTACCAAACTAATTTAATGCTAAATTGTAAGGCACAGCCTCACCTCCCAGCTTGATAAAGCTTAAGGCTTGATAAGTACTCACGTTTCAGAATCTGTGTGCCAGAAGTGTGGTTGAGACTGAGTTGGGGGTAATGATGGCAACACTTAATTAACAAAAGCTACCATCCATACTAGTTGAAGGGATAAAATGTTAGAATTTTTTAGTTTTTAGCAAAATTTAAAGATTATCCAGGTTGGGCGCGGTGGCTCACGCCTGTAATCCTAGTACTCTGGGAGGCCGAGGCGGGCGGATTGCTCAAGGTCAGGAGTTCGAAACCAGCCTGAGCAAGAGCGAGACCCCGTCTCTACTAAAAATAGAAAGAAATTAATCGGCCAACTAAAAATATATAGAAAAAATTATCTGGGCATGGTGGCACATGCCTGTAGTCCCAGCTACTCGGGAGGCTGAGGCAGGAGGATCCCTTGAGCCCAGGAGTTTGAGGTTGCTGTGAGCTAGACTAACGCCACGGCACTCTTCCCTGGGACAACAGAGTGAGACTCTGTCTCAAAAAAAAAAAAAAATTATCCAGTCTCTGGAAAATGTCAAATAGCAACTTATTTTGTAGAGATTTTAAAAAAAAAGTCACCACTGTTAGGACGTTGCCCTAGTTGTGTGTGTGTGTGTGTCTACACAGGCGCATTCTTGAGAGTTGACTGGGTTAACCTCATTAGGAGTTTGAGTTTCTGTTAGCCTAGAAGAAAGATGTTTGAGTAGCCTATCATTTATTGGAAGAACCAGCTTTCTCTTTAGAGACTGCGGAGCTGCCTATGTGGTTGCTTCTTAGGTTGGGTGGGGAAACCGGACTCACTGGGCCACTGTCTGCCCTGCCGGGTCTGCTTCAGGGCTTAGCTGTAGCGGAGCCAAGGTGGACGTGCACCGTCCAGGCTTCATACTGTGTAGGCTGCATCTGGTTTTGCATCCCAGGGAGGAGTATCCGTGGAGTGGGGCATCTTCTCAGGAAGGCCCGTGGCCTCAGATTTTCTAGCCTCCTGGCCACTCAGAACCCTGGGGAACGTGGACCGTGGAAAGAACATCTCCTCACCTGAACTAAGGGCAGTGAGAGGGCTGCCTCTTCTCTAGAGTCTCCTGCTTAAAACGCTGTTTAATACTTTCCTTTCAAAATGGCTACCCCATCTGGGACTACTCTGCCCAGCCACTGTTCCTGCAGCTGGAAGTCTTCCTCCCCCACCCGTTTTCCTTCCTCTCACAGCCGAGACCTGATCGTTTCCTCCCGTCAGATCCTGGGCATAGTGTAGGGCACCCGCCCTGCAGTGAACGTTGGGCCTTCAGCCTGTCCTGCAGTCCAGGAGCTCTGACCGGGCTTTCCCAGCTCTCTTCAGCTGCTTCCTGGGGCCCTGAGGTCCTGCTTTCCGTAATGTCACTTGTGACAGGAAGTCCCTGTTCCCACTGCTTAAGGTCATAGTTGGGACTCACACCCTTGGGGGTTTGATGCAGAAGTGCTTGGCACTTAGCGTACTTTGACTTCTGTTTATTTTTCAGCTTCTAAACATGCGCTCCCTAGCAAAACCAAACAAGTCACCCCCACCCCTAGTCTGGAACTTTTTCTCTCATTTAGATGTTGGGGTAGCCTGAGAACCTAGCTTATTACAGTATGTCTGAGAAAAGCATTCTGAGTTGCAAACACTGGGCTTAATACATGAAGGTTTATGACACAATCTGTGTTACAGGACTGCCTGTATTTTTATACTTATTAGTAGGGTAACTATCAGTAATTACCACTAATAAGCAATAAACTTACTTAATAAATTAAACCATTTCTGTAAAGTATTAGCGCAGTCCCTAGCATGTAGTAAACAACCTTCAATAAATGCTAGCTGCTGCTACTCTCACCACCACCATCAGCATCAGCATTTTTATGATGGAAAGAGTCACACTTGCTTATATATCTGTGCTCATATAAATGGTCTATTTAAAAACACGATGAAGCCTTTAATTTCCAAAGAGGTAGAGGTATGGATAGAACACTTGGCAATACTGAGAGTCTACCCAAAAGGTGTGATAAACCCCGTCCCAAGTCAGTTTATGCTTCGGTTAGAGATATAATACGAACAATCTCGAACTGTTAACAGTGAAGTTAAGTGTAGTGTCTCTGCCCACGGTGGAAGTGAAGTCTGTTCATTTGCTCATTCATTCAATAAGCAAACATTTATTGAGCACTTACGCTGTGTGCCAGGCTCTGTGCTGTTGAGAAAAGGAAAAGATTGCTGTAGATACTCTAGGGAGGCTTCAGTGTGTAGCTGGGATTTTTAAATAGGGAGGCGACCAGAGGGTGGTAAGTCCAGGCTGCAGCCAAAGGAGGATCGGAGACAGTCTTAGAATTGTGACAGGATGTCCTGCGGTCACATGCAAGGAAATTGTTTTGTCTTTACTTCCAAATCTTAAAGTGCTGTTGTAAAAATAAACAAAACCAAACTCCTTCAGGCCCTTTCATCCTAAATAACTGACTCTATTTGAGCTAATTCACTAGTCTGCTGATAGAAGTACAAATCATCACAGGGTGTTGATAAAGCAGCTTAATCCAGGCAGCTGGGTTCTGAATGCACTTTGGCCTGGTGTACTCCCATTTAGCAGGCTTGCAGTCAAGGGCCTGGGCTACTAGGATTTAATAGGGAACAGAGGGGTCAGTGCACATGGCCCCTGTTCTCAAGGACACAAGCCAGCGTTAGGTCAACAGCGGGGCAGTGTGAGTGCCCCAGTGACCTGTTGCAAGGGGATCCCATATGGCTCAGTGTCTTTAAATTAGAAGTGGCTCTTTGTTGAAGCTATGTAGGGTGAGTATTGCTTCTTTCTTTGGTCATTTTCCTCCTGCTGTTTTGCAAAGATGTTTGCAAAAGGTTTTTCCTACCTTTTTTCCCCCCCAGGCTGGTTTTCTTTCCTACAGGTTAAATTTAATTCTGCAATCACAGCATAGTTTCCCATGCCAGTACTTTCTCTGGGCTGCTTACCTGAAGGTTTTCCATTGCTGCTGAAGAACTAAGTCAGGTCAGCCTCTCTGAACCATCTTGAACAGATGGTGTAAACTTTAAGGATCAAACTCTCTGCTTGACTTTATAATTCTGTTTTTGTTTCTGCAGATTTTATCCTGCATCTTTTCTGCATTAACCATTTTGTTGATCGTCTCCACACCCCACCCCCCAACAAATGTTGTTCATTTGGAAAGTATACTTAAAGGTTCAAGGGAGTTTAATGAGATAGGAATTCTTTCCTGAGCAATTCATCTTTGTTAAAAAAGAAAGGATACATTATCTCCAAATTATACAGATTTACTGTTAGCTGTCTAAAAAGTATCTGAGAGTTTTTTTCATTATCTTCTTATTGGAGTTTTTTTCCCTTCTCTGTAAAGTGATTTAGCAGTTTCTTTCCCCTGATAAGCAACGTTCTTCTAATTTACCAGAATATCAACATACTTCGATAAAAATCTTTGTGGAATGGAAAACTTTCCATTGATCCTGGGGAGGGCAGTGTGTGTTTTAACTCTCAATAGATAGACCCAGCTATGCCTGGCCTCCTTCAAAGTATTTTGGTCTCTCATTTCAGCCACAATTACAAGTTCATCCGAAAATGATGACCGGAGTGGCTCCAGTTTGGAATGGAATAAAGATGGAAGCCTAAGGTTAGGGGTTCAGAAGGGAGTGCTTCCTGATCGCAGGGCAGATAACTGCTCCCCAGTGGCAGAAGAGGAGACCACTGGGTCAGCGGAGAGCGTGCTGCCCAAAGCGGAATCCGCAGCTGGAGATGGTCCAGTCCCTTATTCTCAGAGCTCCAGCTCACTAATAATGCCACGGCCCAACTCAGTTGCAGGTAAGGCCACGCCTCTCCCTGGAAGGGTTCTCTCACTGAGCCTCAGGTGTCCTGTGTTCACTGTCTTCATGTGGGAATCGAATCTAGTTACAAGCCAGCTTTGTGATCTTGGATCAGCCAATGACCTTTTTAGGCCTCAGTTTACCCATTTGTAAACACAATAAGATTGTACTTAATGGTCTAAGTGATCTTTCTGCTCTGGAATCTTTAAATCTAAGATTTGGACTATGTGGCTCTTTGTGTATAAGGGAAGAAAGTATAAAAACTCTCCTCTTGGGTTTTGTTGTTTTAAACCTGAGTACCTTCATGACCTTTTATTATATATTGGTAAACAGGAATTATTGTTTAGACTGAGTTTGTTAATATCAGCTCAAAGAATTTTGAATCCAGCTTTCAAATTTATTTTTGTGTAATTGGGGACCATCCTACAGACCGGAGGTCGAATTTCCATACAATTTAGTTACAGTGGAGCTCACAGCTTAAAACATAAGCAGTGGAAGTGAGAGGTCTCAATCAAAGAAATGAAAACAGCAAGACAGATGCCTTAGCAAGATACAGCCGCTGGAACTAAGAAGAGAGAACAAATGCCGGTCACTGTCGATAGCTGGACTGGTCAGTAGGTGGCTGTCAAGCAAGAGGAGTGCAGTCGGCCCTCCAGATCCGAGGGTTCTGCATCTGTGGATTCAGCCAACCACAGATTGAAAATATTCAAGAAAAAAATAACAATACAACAATAAAAATAATACAAATTTAAAAATACACTATACCAACTGTTTACACTGTATTGGGTATTATAAGTAATCTAGAGATGATTTGAAGTATTTAGGAGGATATGCATAGGTGATAAGCAAACACAACACCATTTTCTATAAGGGACTCGAGCATCCAAAGATTCTGGTATGCTGGCAGCCTGTTGGGGTTGGGGGTGGGTACTGGGACCAGTCTTGAGTGGATACCAAGCAAGTGAAGGTTATGGTTTGGGATGGGTAGGGAGCCATGGTGCCTATTGTTAAGGTCTTGAGTTTCTAAACTTCAGGCTCTTGGGCTGAATTTAGACGAAGAACTTGTTACAATCACTCTTTGTTATCAATGTAGCACTTAAAATCTCTCTTCTGCTAATGCATGGACCCAGATTCTCTTTTGCTACATCAGAGGATTTCTCTGTAATTTATATTAGGCTTTCAGGATGTGGTGGGTCACTCTGGCTGTTGTTGGGTGTTTTACAATGGAACGCTGAAGTGGCTGATAAATAAATGTCCCTAATGGAAAAGTTCTGAGGCACAACTCTAATTCACTTTCAAAGGAAGTTAAAATGGCTTTGTTCCAGAGGAGGGATTTGGCATGTCTGTTACTGGAACGTTATGTATATTGACTGATGGCTCTTCCACAAGCTTTTGGTCCTCCCTCTACCGGTTCACCACCTTTAACATAATATATTGCACCCAAGGCGTTTTAAACCATATTTACCTAGTTGTGATGAATGGGTCATTTGTATCATCCCAGAACTTGATAGCTTTTTGACTTTAACAAAATAGCAAACTTGCATTCAATTTAATCAAGCTATTTTAAAATTAGGAAACCTTAATACATTAATTTTAAGTGTTAAAAGTATCCCGTTTGGGGTTCTGTTTTCTACTTGATGTTCTTTTGTGTGATCTCCTGCCATGTGAAGTGACAGTGGGTGTGACCTGAGCTTTTCCAGGAGACTGCTGTGATTATAGAGCAGAGCTTTCTGATTTCTTTTGTGCTCATTCATTAGCTTCTATGTATGCCCTTGAGCTAGACCTCCTGTGGAACTGGGAGGATTTTGCCTCTAGATTGAGCAGAGTCTACCTGGCCTAATGGGTTTGCTCATTTCTTCTGTGCTGCATATTTTTAAAGCTAAATGCATATTTGAAAGGAAATAGGCAAATGCCTTACCTCATAGTATCTGTTAACAAGCTAGGAGTCTGGAAGATTCTTCATGGCCCACCTTCCTGACCCTAAAGCTGAACCTCAGTTAAGAGGGAATGGCAGTATTTTTCAAGTATCATTGAAAAGCATAAGATTTGGGTTGTGTAGACTATACGCAGCGCTGTTTATTTAGTGATTAGAAGGTAGGCTGCTACGAACAAGGCAGCAGACAACACTCGGTGCTAGAAGGATTGAAATAATATGTGAAGGACCAGATACTGAGGTCTCTCAGAAGTATTTGCATGTTAAGATCCATGTAAACACAAATTGCCGTTTGGTAGGAAAGGTGTTTTGGTGCATGGAGACAGAGTGAGGACCGGCAGGCGAAGGAAGAGGGTGATACCAGACCTCCATTCACGAGACTGGCCAGTGGGGTGAAGTGCAGAGCCAGGTCCTAAGGTTGCCAGCCTTCACAGCAGACGTACTCAAACTACGCCAGCGGGCCACATGCGGGTGTTTTTGCCCGTTTGTTTTTTTACTTCAAAATAAGATATGTGCGGTGTGCATAGGAATTTGTTCATAGTTTTTTTTTTAAACTATAGTCCGGCCCTCCAATGGTCTGAGGGACAGTGAACTGGCCCCCTGTTTAAAAAGTTTGAGGACCCCTGCTTCACAGTCATCGCGTCTGCTACAAAGAACTGTAGTTGTCTGTCGACTGTGTAAAGTGACAATTTTTTTTTTTTAAATCAAAGATCCTAAAAATAAACTGACTAGGTTTGGAGATTATTACACTATATAGATTTTCTTTGTAAAGGTATTTGTTAGAATGGGATTGATTTGGAAAGCTGTGTGTCACATCAAAACATATGACATGGACACCTTTTTTCCTTTATTGAAAAACAGAATATGAAGCCTTTAAAAGTATTTTAGATCATCTAGAATTTGGGTAATGTGTTCTTCTATTTTTTTACTACCTTTTTTTCCCCTTTCAAAATACTTTGAATAGATTACAGAACCCTGTTTAATCTTCCAGGAAACCAACAAACACAATTACCATCTAATTTTCTTGAAACTCTAACTGGTAATTTCCCTAGACTTAATGGCATTTACCTTTCATAGGTTAGTCCACAACTTTAGCAGATGTTCCTCTTTGTTCAGCTTAGAGAACTCTCCCCCCTCCCTCCCAGTCCCCCCCAAAAACAAATTCTTTCCTCAGCATTTTGAAATGTGCTTCTTACCCAGATATTAGACACAGTATGTGTGTGTGCAATAAGTGTATAATTAATTTAATTGTAGAGACGTTAGCTGTAAGTTTATTGCAGCATGAAATTATTGCTTTACCTCTGATTTTTCTTGGCCCTGAATAGTGTTTAGGATTTTGAAAGTGTTTATCATTAAATACTGAACGTGAGTCTGACTCTGGCACAAGTAATGTCTGAGAATCTGCCGTAGACATGCCTAAGGAGGCAGAATGGCCCACGTCACCTGCTCGGTGGGGAACAACAGCTGGATGCATAGTTAAGCTGCTGAAGCTTCCCTGCTCCTGCTTGCTGGTGTCTCTATCACTGGAGAGGAGAGGGTAGAAAGTGAAGGTAGCTGGTGGCTTGGAGCTCTGCTGTAACTTTCAGCTGAATCCTGTTTGAAACCGAGAATCAGCGCCAAGAGCTACAAGGGTTGCTGAGGCTGCTCTGTTGCACTTTTTGGAGCTGAAGCTCTGGTGACTGGAAATCTGAAAACAGAAGCATTTAATATCTCACCATCTCCTGCATCTGTGTCAGATGAGGCATTTTTGCAATCCTTTCTTTGGAATGTCCTTTATAGTTGTGTATTTTTAGTCCTTTCAGTTGTCACAAAACTATGAATCGAATGTTATATTTTAAGGGTCGGGAAGAGAGGAAATAGGAAACCCTTTTGAGGCTCTAAGCATCTTTGTATTCTCTAGGGCCGAGGCAACACGTCAGATGTTCATGACTATTCAGCTCTGAAATGAGTTGTGGGTTATAGCTGTGGCTGCCACCCCTTCTACATGGGCTATAATGGGCGCGCTCACCATGAGGCATGCAAGGAGAAGGGGTCAGAGTCCTGCAGCTTGGGCAGGAGCCTAGCAATATGTTCCACGCTGTGTTCCTGTTGGGAGACTGGGGGGCCAGGGTTGTGGGGGAGCAGATACAGTCCTGTTAGCCCTCCAGGAAATTTCACACATCTTGGTTATGAAGGACCTAAAGTGAAGCTAGAGGCTGCCATTGGATTACCATACATCAGGTCCATTTGGAAGTCCTGCATAAGGAATTATCTGAGAATGGGAGAGAATTGCATGGTAGCTGCATAGAGTATTCGCTTAAACATGTACACGGTGTATACAGGCTGTGCATATACACCAAAAGGATATAGAAGCAAAGGTATAAGCTGTTGTGAAGTCAGGGTTTCAGATGTTTCTCTGCTGGCAGGGAAAGTGAGTAGGTAGGGCACATGTTTGATTGTCCTTTGAGGGATGCAGCAAGAGGGGATATGCAATCACAGAGTCAGGCTGGAGCCACCCCGGGTTTTGTTAAGTGAAAGGATGAGAGGGGTTGATGTGGACAGCGTGGAAGAGGAGGACTGAAACCTTAGGAGGGGAAATAGGAAGGGCTCAGGTCAGACTAATGGCGCCAGTCAACAGCTGGATGCTAGGTCAGAGCCTGTAGGGTAGCCAAAAGGTTTTTGGAAGACAGATAGCCCAACTTGACTTCTCTCTTGCAGCTTGGTCCCACTAAAGATTTCATCAGTCCTGAAATGCCTTGGCCTTGCAGTGTGACTTCCACTAGCCTACTCCTTTGCCCTCAAATCATGTGTATGTTTTATTACCCTGGAAGATAATCATATGTCTAGGATTAGCAATACTTTATGTTGGGCCACATAAGCCACAAACCAAATTAGGTTAATTCTATTTAAATTTTTCTCATTGTGACCTAGGATGTATCTATAAAACAGGAGGAGGGGTTTTTCAAGGCAAAAATATGTACCGTGTATATGTGCTTCTAAGGTTTGCTGAGCATCAGAGAATACACACAAGAATCCAACTTGTGTGTATGTCAGAATAGATCCTTAATGCTTTTTAAAAGGTACCTATGTGCAATGAATCTTACTGATTTGGTCAGAGGTGAACATTTTTAGAATTTTAAGAAATATATACATATATACACCTGGATAATATATTATAGTATCATATATAATACATTTATGTATCTGCATATGTTTTAAGCTTAGGAATATGTTAGAACTATTACAGCCGAGAGATTTTAGTGTTCTGGGTAGTATGGAATTATACATGCAGAATCTGCTCATTTAATTAACAAGGTTGGTATTCCAAACAGCAGAAAGCTTCCCAGAGCTGCAGAGAAGAATCTAGTACCATCTAGTACATGTTTGCAGTAAGTACTGAAGCTGTACTGTGTGACATGTGATTGTCAGATTTCTTCATAAAACAATTTATAGTGAAATCTGTCTCTTTCCAGAAATAACAGAGAATTCTGGCAGTCATGTCAACATAACTTTGATTTAAGAATAAGGAGCATTTAGATTTTACCACTTTTCAATTAAGAATATTGCCAGAAAAATAAACTGGGGCAAACAAAACCAAAAATCCACCTTTTAAGTAAATTTTGTTGAAAGCCTAAACTGAATTGCTTAGTAATTTATGACTTGTAGTAGCTTAGGTATTTCTTTAAACTCAACTTTGAAGAGACTAAACTTCAATTTAATATTGCAGCAACAAGCTCAACCAAATTGGAAGATCTGAGTTATTTAGATGGGCAGAGAAATGCTCCTCTACGAACGTCGATTAGATTACCGTGGCACAATACGGCTGGAGGTAGGGCACAGGAAGCTAAAGGTATTTATCCTTGCATCCACTGTGATGATGACTGTGATGAGCTCGTTCACTAAACATTGAAAGTCTGTGATAACCAGCATTTAAACCAACTGTTTTTAAAACATGATGGGAAGTGTGAGGTGTGCTAGGAGGCCATCCTTAACAGTTCTGAGCTTCTTCCTTAAAATATGTGATTAACTTGATTCTGGCATTGAAAAATATTTCTGCAATTAGTTATTTTGAAGTGAGGGGTAGCTTAACACTCGGTAGATTTTTTTGTTACTAACAAAGAAGCAGCGTTGTTTCATTTCCTTGGACTGAATCACCCATGTCCTGAGTCCACCTGTAACATGCAGTTGTGTGCACGGCAGCCTCACCATGTGGGCACAGCATCATCGTGCCCAGATGAGAGCCGTTATGATCTCTAGAGAAAACATATTTCTATTTTACCCATATAGTAGGGAGGAAACGTGTCTTAAATACAGTTTCAGATAAACCAGTGAGACGTGGTTTGACCCCTTGCATTGCTTTCTCTAATCCTCTGTGTGTCTGCCTTGAGCATGAGAATAACTCAGAGGCATGAAAAGACTAGAAAGTCATTTTAAGAGGACACTTTGTAGGACCAGTAGGATATGATAAATGAGATATTACAGAAGTAAGAATAGAACCAGATTGGAAATACTTACAGATCCCTTGTAGGGTGAAACTGGAGGTTGTACTAAGTGTAACACACAAGCAATGATATATTGAGTTTCTTAGAGTATAAAATTATGACATTCTTTTAGAATAATGGTCTTTTTTTTTTTCTTAAGCACGATTTGCTCCCTACAAGCCACAAGACATTTTGTTGAAACCCCTGTTGTTCGAAGTACCGAGCATAACGACAGACTCTGTGTTTGTGGGAAGAGATTGGCTCTTTCACCAGATAGAAGAAAACTTGAGGAACACAGAACTGACAGAAAATAGAGGAGCGGTAGTTGTTGGAAATGTGGGATTTGGGAAGACCGCAATCATTTCCAAGTTGGTAGCTCTGAGCTGTCATGGAAGCCGCATGAGGCAAATTGCTTCCAACAGCCCCAGTTCATCACTGAAAGGTATGGCCACACTTAACTTCTTGTCTAGTTTATTAATATAAGATAGATGGAGGAAATTGCTGTTTGGATAGACAGAAATTACCAATTTTCCTGAAGTTGTTCCAACTACTATATTATTTGAATACTTCATCTATTGTAGTATATATTAGCTCTACTCTAGGGTAAGGCCAGTATTTCCTGACGTCCTCCTGAGCTGCAACCACTCACTCCCTCTTTATATAGGCAGAGGTGGGGCTGTGAGGCCTGATCAAGTGCCCTGATGAATTCTTAGTCCTAAGACCAAAGGGTTGGACTCTGGGCAGAACAAGCCAGATAGAATCTACTGTAGAATTATTTTGTACCCTGTTCACCAAGCCTTTGTATTCTATACTGGATTTACTAAAACTAAAAAGACTAAGTTAGATATGACATAGAGTAGCCAAATATTTGACTGTTCACTGCATATTTCATATGTAGTAACCCCATTAGAATATCTCTAAACATGGTGAATAAGAACAGGTGAGCCATAAGAACAGGTGAGCCATATGAGATTTTTTTTTTAATCCAAAAGAATTTAATAAAGTAAATTGGAAACAGTGGTTCTCCAGGAAGGGGAAACTAGGTAGGTGGGAGACTTGTGCTCTCATTTGGACTTTTGAATTTTGGACCATGTTCACTCTTTACCTGTTAAAATACTCTCTAGGGCTAATCAAGAAATACGTTCAATATCCCCCTCTACTCCTATGCTGATGCAAACATGAAATGGGTCTTTTTTTCTGCAGCCTCGGACCCTGCCCAGGACCTTCCTTTCACTCCATTGCTTTCACCGAGTTCTTCTACAAGTGCTTCCAGCACAGCGAAAACTCCTCTTGGAGCTGGGTCTAGTACTCCTGAAAACCAGAGGCCAAGAGAGGATGCAGTGAAATACCTCGCTTCTAAGGTAATCTGCTCTTGTTTTATGGGAGCCTTCCAGAGAGAGAGAGAAAGAGAGATTTTCTACTTTGGTTTCTGAGAAGTGAAGAGGAAAAGAAATCTTGAAACAAAGACAGTTGCCTAATGCTTTTGATAAAATTGTGATAAAGTACGCCAAATAAAAGATGTGAAAGAAAATAAACATCTATCTTAAGACATTGGCAGTGGACCTCTTATACAATGGATTGAAAGAGTTCCTCAAAGCATCAGAAGACATCTGTGTACTCACCACAAATCCATCCTTATAAGCACGCACTTTCCTTAATTTGATGTGTGAGCAGGAGATGGGGAGCTTTTAACCAGACCTAGACTTCTTCTGCCTGCACTCTCTTGCCCGGGGCCTTTGTCTCTTGCAGCTTTCTGTCAGAGGTTTCTTGTAAAGTTGTAAAAGACATTTTGGCTGACTTTCCCTTCCTAAATTCATGGTCATCAAGGTCCTTCTGCCCAGCATCTATCGCTGGTTCATAAGCCACCCTCCTGCGTTAAGGCAGTTATATCTCTTGCCCTTGACGAGCCATGCGGGTCTCCCTTGGCAACTGTGGTGTGAGTTGGTGGATCTGGAGAACCCCAGAGATGGGCAGTGATGAGACGCACCTTGTGAGGAGACCCCCGGGGGTGGGTTGGTGCAGGGGAACTGACGCCAACACTGCTCTGCCCTAATACCCACGCACACATAATCACACACACAACTGGAGCAGAAGCACTACAAAACTATGCTTATTCTTTTATTCCATAATACACTCTGGTAATTTAAATTCACTTTATTACATTTTTTTTTAAAAAAACTCTGTGGCTCCAAATTGATTTTATGACCACTGTTGGGTTGCCAAGCTGCTTTTGTCAAACACCGTGCAAGACCGTGGCACTGAATGTCTCATGGTGCTTTGTACCATGGTGCATGGTGGTCCTCACCTGTGTCCCTGCTAATCTCTGTCCAGGTGAGAGCTGAAGAGCCGTCAGCTTTCCTCTGGGTGTTGATGATAAATTTAATCTAAACCAGGAGTCTCCTGGCAGCTCCAGGCTGGCCTGAGGAAATCTACTGCACATAGACTCTTGCCCCTTGCTTTTGAAGAGTCTGCAGCCCTGGGGTCTAATCCCAGGTCTTTGATTGACTCCCTGTCACCCTGGCAAGGCATTTACCCTCCGTGTCAGCTGCTCTCAGCTGGGAACTGTGGCCAGTGGTCTTGTCCCCCTTCCTGCAAGGGCTGGGATGGCCGTGACTCAGACGCTTCTGAAAAACACACAGCCCTTCACACAAGTGTGTTTGCCCCTTTTTTGCCTTCCTTACCTTGTACTTACATTCCTCCTTTCCTCCTCATTTGGAAAAGTATTGGATTTTTCATTTATCTGCAGCATACCTCCCACTCATTCCCACAACTTCTGCATCTGACCCTTTCCTTGGGTCCCTCTTATCCAGTAACCTGCAGCTGCTGCAGATCCCTCATGAGGGGACCACGCCTCATCCTCTCGGTACTTGGACAGCTCCTCTCTCCTCCTGCTGTCTCTTCACACAAAAGGCAGAAATTTGCAATTTCTGATTTCCATTCTTCAGATAATGTCCCTGTTGAATTCTACAGTGTCCCTTGACGAAATGTGGGTATGGGGAGCAGGGCTGAGGACATGGGCCCCCCTGCCAGCGGGGAAGAACAGCTGTGACTCTACAGCCCAGGTTTCAGAGCCACCAATTTATCTTCTACCTTTTGGGCTCAGCAAAAGGATTTCCTAAAGAGGTGCTGCTGCTCTTGAGATCAGAAATGTGATCTCTGTGGGAAGATGGCACCTTTTT
>VBSM01001562.1:7884621-7897891 GCA_008086735.1 Cheirogaleus medius
CAGGCGAACCTCTTCTGTGCTGTTAGGCATCAGATAGTGCTTCTCTTTGGAATGGTGGGGAGAGAGGAAGGGCATGCGGGGCTTCTGGGACTGGTGATGTTCCCTGTCTACGTGCTGGTTACACAGGTATATTTGACTTTGTGAAAATCAATGACACTGTGCAATTATGGTTTGTGCACCTCTGTATGTATGTTATACTTCAATTTAAAAGTTTACTTAAAAAAAAATTTTAAAACATGATAGCATGCTATGCCAGAGTAGGCACCTGTCACTGGGGTGCAGCCCAAGAGCAGTCTCAGACTTCCTGGTTGGGTTACACAGCCCCAGTGTTTGATGCACAAAGAGGGATGCCTCTTATCTCTGCGTCTCGCCATGTTCTTAGATGTGAGGTATTGGTTTCTATAGCCCATTGCACAGTGTAAGGGTGTTAGGTCACTTTCAGGGTCTCACTGCCCCTACTGGTACCGGCCTAGCTGCCACTGCCTACGAGGGGCTCTTACTCTGCTTGCCTGGCTCTGCGTCCTCGGAGGAGGGCCTCAGGAGAGACTTACTGATTCAATCTCACATCAGGATTTCTTTCACATAAGCTTTTTATCTTCACCTTATCCTGTTACACGTTTTAATGCGAAACAATGAGTCCCTGTAATCCATGAAAATCCTCCTTGAAAGAAAACTAGTGAATCTGGTTTGAAATGCTGCTAAAATAAAAAAAGGAATCTCTGTGGAGTGACACTGCGGGTTTTTTCCCCCCAGGAAATCATAAGCGCGCTGCCATTCGTCAAGCTTTCCTTAGATGACTTTCCGGACAACAAAGACATCCACAGTGACCTGCACGCCTACGTCCAGCACAGGGTCCACAGCAGCCAGGACATCCTCAGCAACATCTCCCTGAACGGCAAGGCCGACGCTGCCCTCATCGGGAAAGTGAGCAGCCACCTGGTGCTGCGGAGCCTCGGCTCCTACCTGTACCTCAAGCTCACCCTGGACCTCTTCCAGAGGGGACACTTGGTCATCAAGAGCGCCAGCTACAAGGTGGTGCCCGTGTCTCTGTCGGAGCTCTATCTGCTGCAGTGCAACATGAAGTTCATGACCCAGGCTGCCTTCGAGAGAGCGCTTCCGATCCTCAACGTGGCCCTCGCGTCCCTCCATCCCATGACAGACGAGCAGATCTTTCAGGCTATTAACGCTGGCCACATCCAGGGGGAGCAGGGGTGGGAAGACTTCCAGCAGAGGATGGACGCCCTCTCCTGCTTCCTCATTAAGAGGCGAGACAAAACCCGCATGTTCTGCCACCCGTCCTTCAGGGAGTGGCTTGTCTGGAGAGCGGACGGGGAAAACACCGCCTTCCTGTGTGAGCCCAGGTACGGCAGGGAACCTCACGTGTGGCTGGGGAAAGGATTGCAAACCTGATTCACGTGTTCTCATGGAAAGACAACCCAGACTGAATAATTCAGTTTTGCTTTTTTATTTTCTTATTTTCCCCCCACTTTGGCAGAGGGAAGGGGCAATGGGAATTCTCTCTGCTTGTATACACAAGCTGCTTTCCTTCAATTGCTAGGATTTTAAGACTGCCCTGCATATGTGGATGAAAGAGAAGCAGGGCAGTGCCTGGCTGTCCATTCTTCCCTGCTGTCCACTCTCTCCCAGATCCCTGTCCCCCGCGCCCAGCTATATTTGTTGGTGGTTCCACTCAGTGTGGCAGACGGGCCCGGGCCGGGATGTGTTCTGCTCACTGCCTGGGCTGTTTGCATCACAGGAGGGTCAAGGAGGGGAACCTGTCTGTGGTGTGGCCCGGTAGCAGTTAGGGTGAGGGGTGGGGAGTTTGAGGGTGCAGATGTTTTCAGATAAGGGTTTGCTCAAGCCTCCACTGCTGCCTGGCCCTGGCCTTGGCCTACACCTTTGCTGTCTCGAACGGCTTCTGCTCTCTGTAGGTCAGAATTGTTCCTACTTGAGTAATAAGGGCTGGCAGGCTGCTCACTGTCCCCTAAGAACTGTAATAGGCGTTTGACCAGCTGCTGGGGCCCAGAGATGAAGAGGTGAAAAGCACTTGGGAGCCTCACAACCACCTTCCGCCCCATGAATAGTGACCAACCATTGACCTAGTAGATCCAGCTGCTGTTTCGTGTTGTGGCTGTTGTCATTTTCTTAAGTGACACTGGACTGAAGGTTTGTTGTTCTCTTTTGAACCTGGTTTGGGGCAATAAACTCTAACATGCAGGTTATTCAGCTAGACCATAATAGGTTGGTGAAACGCATGCTGTGACATATTTAGCCAATCAGATTATTTTCTAGGAAAAGTCCAATCCTTTCCTAGGAAGGTGGGCTGTAGTTGAGTTTGTAGAGACATAAATCAAAACAATGCAGCAAGGATTGTAGGTTTGTTACTGGGTTTGAGGCTGAAGTAGTTGGACTGTAGTCTTTGTTAAGCTCCACTTCATCCTGGGTAGGCTGGCTGGGTAGGTTGGCATGAAGGTTACGCAGCCTAGGGCAGAGCCAAAAGTGGGTGACTAATGGGTCAGTGCTAGCACCTGCAGTCCTGAGTGCTGCTGTGTCCTCATAAGCAGTGGGGACATCCCCTGGGGCAGGGCTTGGAGTCAAGGGAGGCACCAAGGGTGCAAAATTTAAGGAGGTGCTCACCTCTGGGGTGGTACCAGTTGGCATTTTCCCAAGAGAGTGCATAGAGCGGTGTAAGTAGGAAGCTAGATTCAATTTGATAGCAGTTTTTGAGGACCCCCTTTGTGCAGAGTGCTGCAGCACATACGGAAATTGCCGGGGCAAGCCCCCTCCTCTCCAGGGCTTCGCGCCTGGGGTGGGTGAGGCAGGAAGTGGCTGGGAAGGGGCCTGGCTGCATGTGAGACTTCGGGAAAGGGGAGGCAATTTCTGTAAACTGTTTCATATGCGTGGTGACATTTGGGTTGGGTTTTGAAAGATGGTAGCATTTCTTCCCCCACCCCAAATAGTTGTGTTTTTGCCCTAATTATAGAGGGAAACATGGGAGAAAAGTCCACCTCCCATAGTCAGTGACAGTTCACTTTTTATTTCTGCCTCTTTCCACAGTGTTTTAAGTGTTTTAAATGTTATACAAATCATCATTTCCCTCTTAGAATTCTTGTCCTGTTTTCTAATTTTTACTTTCTTGCTTAACACATCACAGGCATTCTAGCAAGCTGTTACAAATCTTACAAAAGTGTCATTTTCAGTTTTCACAGATATGCAGACCTCCTAGTAGGCAAGTTATAACGTACTTCACGATACCCTTGTTGGACCTTTAAGTTGTTTCTAGGTTACTTACAAACATAAAAACCTATGGTGAACATCTTGGCGCCTTACAGATCTGGATTCAAATCCTCACTCCATTGGTTCTTGTGTATTTCCTGTGCACAAAAATCCTCCAAGCCTTACTTCCTTATCCATAAAAAGTATGGGTGTCTTCTCACTGAGTGACAGTGGCTATTAAATAAGTTCTTAAGAGGATCTGCTACTTTCCAACCTTCTTTTCTTTCTTCCCTCCTATTTTTGATTGTTGCTAAGGTTAGAATTCCAGGAATAGAATTATGAACTTAAAGAATAGTTTTTCTGAGTGTTCATTTGTATCCCCTAGACTTAAGCATATTCACATTTTGCAATACTTGCTACATTTGTTTCCTTGAGGTTTTTTTTTGCGTAAGTATGTTAAATAACATGTTAAAAATATAACATTTTACTTTAAATCAATTTAAATGTTATAAACATGACATTTCATGTTAAACAATTGATTATACATCTTAAAAAGGAAGCATGTTTTTTTAACCACAACGCCATTACCACACCTAAAATATTAATAGAAATTCTTCAGTATCCCAAAATATTTAGCCATGCTTGAATTTCTCTTCTTCTTCTTTTTTTTTTAGTATGTTTAAATCAGAATCCGAAAAGTCCATAAAATTGCATTTGATTGCCTCTCTTTTAGTCTGTAGTTTCTCTCCGCCATTGTGTCCCCACTCCTTCCCCGTCACCACAATTTATTTGTTTAAAAAGAGCAGCTGGGTAGTTTGTCCTGTATAATTTTCTGTAGTCTGAATTTTGTATCCTCGTGTTGTTTTTTCATGTGTTCCTCTCACCCTTGTTTCCTATAAACTGGTAGTGAAATCTAGAGGCTTGATCAGATTTTATATTTTTATTTTTTTGCAAGGATACTTAATAGGTGGTGGTTAGTACTTCTCTCAGGAGGCACATAACATCTTTTTTTATTCATTTTTTTATTGATACACATTAAATGTACATATTTTGGGGGTATATATGATAATTTAATACATTCATATAATCAAATCAGTAATTAGGATATCCATCACCTTAAATATTTATCTTTTATGCTAGGAACATTCAAATTATTCTCCTCTAGCTATTTTGAAATATACAGTAGGTTAATGTAGTCACCCTACTGACCTATTGAGCACCAGGTCTTCTTTCTTCTAAGTGCGTGTTTGTACCCACATGATGTCGTAATGTCTATCTGGGGTGCTAGGAGCCGTTGATGACCATTCCCTGGATCCAGCAGTCCCCTAGGGTTGCACAAGCACTCTTAGATAATCTGGAACAACCTCCCGTCTCCTGTTGTCCCCATGCATTAACTTGAGGAGTGACTGGATAGTGTATTAGTTGTGGAACAAGGCTGGCGGAGACAGGAGGAGCTGTCGAGGGCAGTGTGTCAGAAGAAGCAGGCCGTGTTCTGGCAACAGCAAATCTAGTTTGGAGCTTTTGTCATGGAAGAGAAAAGTGGGAAGAGCCAGCAGAAGCCTGTGCTCAAGAGTATGGCCTTTTATCCATCATCTCTGGAGAACCTGGAGCATGGACCATGTATATGGACAGGAGTATGGAGGGCAGAGTGTGCAGGGTGTGGAGTGTGGCGACCACTGTCCCGATCCGGAACAGGGACCTGGTGGACCGGGATCGGAGAGGCAGTGGGATGGAGACGGGCCCTGCTGACACAAGATAGCTAGGAGGCCTGGCCTGTGAGCAAAGTCTAGGAGGAGGAGCCATAAATGACTCCAAGCCCCAGAAACGAGGCATGGCCTTGCTCTTAGGAAGGTAAGAGAGGCAGGCAGTGGGGGGCAGATTTTGGAGGATGGAGCTGGCTTTGGTTTTCAGCAGTTGAGCTTGTGGGGTAGCTGTCTCTCCCAGGCAGACGGGGGCAGATCGGGTCTGAGGTTGGAGAAGCTGGCAGTTGAGCATGCGGCATCGTTGACAGGTTGTTGGCACAACTTGCTGTGGACACCAGTGTAGGTAGAGGAAAGAGAGCGCTGGGCTTCTGGAGTGTGAAGGAGGATTTCAGGGAGGGAGGTTAGGGATGTAAGTGTTGGCAAGAGGTAAAGGAAAATGAGGATTAAGAAGAAGCCATTGGATTTTTAGTGTGGGAAGAGGGTCCCGGCTCCTTAGGAGACCCTGTCCATTGGGTTGTGAGGCATGAAAGAAGAGAGAGCCCACGTCCTGGGATGGGAGGTGGAGGGTTGAGAGGTTTCAGATTGAGAGTAGGGAACGTTTTTTGTTTTTAATAATGCGAGATTGGGATATTGTTGAAAACATCATTGAGACAGTGTGGGGAAAGACAGAGTCCATAAAGGAGGAGGAACTGGAAATGTAGGGATGGAGGAATGGGGGCTAAGTGAGGGGCAGTTTCTCTCCCCTCTGTCCCCATTGAGTCTGCTCACAGCACCAAGTTAGCTGAATTTCATCTCATCTGCATGCATCCCCTCCTCAAGGGAAGCACCTTGCATCACTCCCCTGGGAGGACCCACGTCAAACATGGTGCTCGTTATAAGGTGTAGCTGTTAATGAGCCAAGGAGGCACCATGTTACGCTGGTGAAGAGCACAGGCTCTCCTGTCTGGCAGACTTTGGTTTAAACCTCTACTCTGTCACTTACCGGCCATTTGGTCTTGGACAAATCACTGAACCTGTTCAGGTCTCTGTTTCCTCCTATAAACACTAAACAACACTTAGTGGTCACAGGGTGGTGCAGGTAGATGAAATAATTCAGTCAGCTTTCTGAATCTTGATATGTGAACTCTGGAAAACGTAGACTCATGAATGCAGGTGGTCGGAGAAGGGGGCACTTGCCTCAAGACCAGGCGGGCGGGAGTGCAGGTATGGGGAATTGTCTCCTCAGAGGTGGGAGCCAAGTGCTCAGCTGAGAGGCCAGCCACCACAAGGGGTGTAGTCACCTCCCCGTAAGGGCAAGCCATGGTATTTAATGTGCCTTTGTGGTGCACACAGTGGGTATGGCCACAGAGCTCAGCCAGCTGGGAGACTGAGCAGGGCTTAGCCCATGGTTGGAGACTGGACTCACCGGCAGTGTTCCGGGCCAGACTGAACCCTGGGACCAGCTCTTGGAGACTGGGGAGGGCTTGGGGCCTGGAGCACCAGAGGTGACTGAGAGCCAGTTCCATGGGAATAAGGGGGCCTGAGAGGCTCTCATCTGAGGGGGAATCCCAGGCTTGACGTCGGAGAGGTGGAACATGTCCAGGGGACCCCAGGGTATGTGCTTACGGAAGAGCTCCAGGCAATTACAAGATGCTGGACAGGACTCTCAGTGGGCAGCGTAGCCTTAAAGGTCATGCCCTCCCCTGTAGTGTAAAAACTAAATTCTTGGTCTCTACCTGCCTTGATTTCCTCTTCTCTAATGTGGCTTGTAATCTATTTGAGAAGCAGACATGCATCTGGATGGATAAAGACAGTTTAAATGATGAGTGCTTTTAATCCTCTATAATAAACTAGCAACTATTAGGAGGATGCTTTTTTAAACATGCACGTGTGTGTGTATGCATATATACACACAAAACAGCTCACAGTTGTCAGGTTGATAGAAATGAAAATAATTCACATTGCACAGAAGTCACTGCTATCAGAGCAAGCAACCCTTTGTGTCTTTTCCGAACAATTTGGCTAAGACAAAGGCAAGGAGTCCGCAAGGAGACAGGATGCACCTTACAGATGTGGAGGGGCAAACGGGTAGGACGGCCCCTTCAGGAGAGTTGTGGGGGGAACACAGGTGTCAGCTGAATGTCCACCACTTGCCCAGTGACAGCAGGCCCACTCCCACGTCTTACTTTGTTTCCCCCACAAGAACCTGTGTTCCAGCCAAGCTAATTCTAGCCCTTTCTGATCCTGAGCTGTTGCTAAGCATGGCCTCGTTTTTCTTTCCTTCCCGTTGCAGGGCCTTGACCTTTGGCCCAGGTCTATGCAATAGTGATTATCCTGAGGGGCTGGGCCCAGGGATGGCTATGCTCCATCTGTCTGCTCATTCATCCATCCAAGAAACACATAGTTGAGCATTTACTAAGTGTTGGACACTTTGCTAGGCATTGTGACTATACATGTGACTTAGACAAGACCCTTAGTCTCACAGGGTTTGTTTTTTTGCGGCAGGCATAAATCAGTAAAGGTGACGAGAGATGGATGAATAATGAATAGTGTGGGGGGTTCCAAAGATAAAGCCCTGTCCTTGGGCTTCAGTGGGACACGTGCCACAGAGATAAGGGAACATGTGCGCCCATTCGGTTCAGGTGTCGTGCAGCAGTGGGCTCGCCGAGGTCTGCCGTGTGGCGGGACAGGCTCTTTCATGATGGGTCTTTCTGTTTCTTCCCTAGGAACGGGCACGCTCTCCTGGCGTTCATGTTCTCGAGACAGGAGGGCAAGCTGAACCGCCAGCAGACCATGGAGCTCGGCCATCACATCCTGAAGGCACACATTTTCAAGGTGAGATGCACACCAGCGTGAGGAAGGATTTTTTTGTTGTCATTTCCAGGTTTGGGTTTTGGAGATTCTTGACAACTTTGTCAGATGCCCTCCACTCACCACCTCCCAAACTACCTCTTCCCCACTCTCTGAAAGTAACCACTGTTCTGACTTAGCCTGATCGTTTCCTTGCATTTCTTTATAGTTGATCACCCAAGTGTGTTTCTACATGCTATGGTTAAGTTTTACTTGTCCCCCTTTATATCCCTTTTAGTGTAGGTTCATCTAAATGTTCTACTTCATCCTTATCTGTTTTGTTTCCTTGTTATTTATTTATCCAAGAACCTGAGTTCTTTGACCTATGTAATTTCATAGCACCTGGATTTTTTTCTTTTCTTCTTTTTCTTCTTCTTCTTTTTTTTTTTTTTTTTGAGACAGGATCTTGCTATGTTGCCCAGGCTGGTCCTAAACTTCTGGGTTCAAGCAATCCTCCTTCCAAGCAGCTGGGACTATAGGTGTATACCACTGCACCTGGCTCAGGTGGTGATATTCAATTCTATCACTTATTCTTCTAATTTACTTCCTTAAAGAGAAGTTTTCTCATCTGCCATCTCTCTCCCCAGGCATGCAGTTCATGTAGCAAAGGCAGATTGAGTCCTTGACCTTTGGTTTTAGGTAGTGCAGGCTCATGGATCCAGGTGTTCTTTGTGGGCATTGCCGTGCCTTCGGCATGTGTCTGCTGCACCCTTCAGGGCAGACCAGCTTTCAGGCTGCAGGTGGGAAGGAGCCACTCAGGCAGATATGTCTCTGCTTGTTTCCAGGGCCTCAGTAAGAAGACAGGAATCTCTTCGAGCCATCTCCAAGCCCTGTGGATCGGTTACAGCACCGAGGGACTGTCTGCTGCCCTCGCCTCTCTCAGGAATCTCTATACTCCCAATGTGAAGGTGAGCAACCATCTGTGCAGAGAGCCGAGCTCAGCCCTGGCGGCCTCTCCAGTATTCCTCGTGCTGGGTGATGGCGAGAGGAGGTAGAGAAGCACCTAATGATGCTCTTCTCCGATGTAAGCTGCTCAGGCTTAGATGCTCTATTACACATTCTGTTCTAGACGTTTAACTTTTCCCTGGCAGGAATATGTGGGCGGCCAGGGGCTGCTCTGTGGGCATGCGGTGACTGTTTCAGAGCAGATGTGATAAGGAAGCAATTCACAAAGGAAACCAAAGGTCAGAGAGATTTCCGGGGAAAATGGATTTTTAAAGCGTCCTGGGTTACTAATCTGATCCATCTCTTTAGCATCCATGGGACATTAAGCACATTAAGCACTGAGGAATGACACAGAAATGGGTACATAGAAGATCCATGACTGCAGGTTTCGTGCACATGTGTGTTTCTGACTGCAGACAGGGTATCCAGCTGGCCCACTGCTGAGCCAGGAACTGCTTCACTCCTTGGTTGGTGACTGTCGTTTCATGATATTCTGCTCAGCTTTTTAAGGGAGATTTTTTTCCTCATTTAATGCAGTCTGAGAATCTAAAGCACACAGAGGCCATGTATCCAGTTACGGCCACAAGGAAGGTTAGTGTCCAGGCTTTTCAGCCCCAGCCCTGATGCACCCAGCTGCCCATGGAAACTCTGAGAAGGCAGTTCCCAGTGAGCTGGATCTTCCCCTTAAATTGCTTCTGTGAAAATGATCGTCCTGTCCCTTATTGGTGCGAGAGTGGCTCAGCATGGTCATCAGTGAGGGACCAAGCAAAGCCCTGGCTCAGGGTCTCCGGGTGCCCGTCTTTCACGTTTGCACACGTGTGTTGGTCAGACACACCCAGGAAGGGGGCCACATGCCACAGAGATGGCGCTGTGGGGGGACATTGGTGGAGTCCTCTTCATGTCTCCCCTCCCCTGCTGTCCACACACCTCACTCGGTCCCTGCACTTTGGATGTGTGTCTGGGGTCTGGGTCTTGCAGAGTGCTTCCCTGTGTCTGGTGAGATGTGTGCTCTGCCCCCTTCTCTGTCTTCTTGGTGTGTGTAGAAGGCTGAGGGTGGCGGGGGGACTTAGCAGGGCTCTGGGTCCAGGGGCTGATGGGGAGGTCACGCTCTCTGGGTGGGTTTCAGCCTCCGCTCGCCCCCATGGCTGGGTGCCCTTTGGCAGAGCACAGCCATGGGGCTGCTCGTGGGGACCCTGTGCTCTGTCCTGCGCTGTGCCTGCTCCTTTGCGTGTCTTCACTCATGCTCCCGACTTGTAGGTTTGAGTGCTTGTGTCTCCTAAACCCTACATGCTTCTAGATGGAATTACTCGAAAAGAAAGGTAGAGGAAGTGGCCCTCAGTTTAAATTTCACATAATAAAGAAGTTGTATTAAGAATTTTTTCATTTAGTTTTTTTTTGTTTTGTTTTATTTTTTTAAAACAGATTCTTGCTCTGTTGCCCTGGCCATAGTGCAGTGGTGTCATGATAACTCACTGCAACCTCAAACTCCTGGGCTCAAGTGCTCCTCCTGCCTCAGCCTCTAAAGTAGTAGCTGGGACTACAGGGGCCACCACACTTGGCTAACTTTTTCTATTTTTAGTACAGACGGGTCTCGCTCTTCCTCAGGCTGGTCTCAAACTCCTGGCCTCAAGTGATCCTCCTGCCTTGGCCTCCCAAAATGCAAAGGTTACAGGCATGAGTCACCATGCCTGGCTGGCACAGGTTACTTAAATGTGGAGAAAAGTAAATGGGAAACATCTATTGAATTTAAATTTTTAAGACAGTAAATTAAAAGGTACAACATAATAATGTAATGAGCTTTATTCTACTGGATTATAAACTTTCCTCTTTAACATACTTGCAGTTTTAAGAGTTAATCATTTTTACTTTGTTTTGTAAAATGCCAGTTCACCTATATCTACACCATCCCCCAAATTATACAATGTGCATGTGCTTATAGAATCTTAGGACTTTCCATTATCCTTCTGTTTCTTTTATCTTTCAAGGGGGCAAAAAAGGTTTTCACAGAATCTTGAACAAATTATAGTAATTTAAAATTATGCATGCAATTAAGGAACTTTTTTTAGAGAGTATTAAATGTTGTCATACAGGAATGAATGTCATTTTGAGCAATAATTGCAGTTTGCCACTTTGGTAAATTAAAGTGACTTGCTCTGGGATGATTACTTGGGAGATGAATTTTAATTTCAGTGACAGCCAGTTGATCTCTAACAATGTCGTCTCCTGTTGCCAGGCCAGAGCGGTGCCAGCCTCGGCCCCGGCTGGCCCAGTGGGGTCCTTGCCACCAGGCTCTCCAGGCTCCCGTCCAGCCCGTGGTTTTGCTTGCACCGACTCTTAGGACTGGCTGCTGGCCACCAGCTGTGGACTTGGAGAATTCAAGTTGTGATTCTTTTCTCAGCAGACGGCAGAGAGGGGAGGAGAACAGGAGTTAGGCATAGACTTCGGCCTGACCTCCCTTGGCTGTGGGATCTAGTCACATTCTGCATCACAGGCAACGCACATTTTTAAACCGTGTGCTTGTGTGAGCTTCTGATACACTTAGTGGAAACACTGCAGCCCCACTTCATGTCTGCCCTGGCCAAAGCCTCTGCTGTCCTCATGACTGTATCTTTGGCCTGCCCCCAGCCCCCTTTTTTTTATTTTCTTGCTTTCATCAAATCCAGATATTTATAGATAATAGAACCACTTCCAGGTGTTGATCAAGGAAGGCTTCTGTGATGATGACGATCAGAGAATTTTCATGCAGTTGGGGAAAATCTGTAGGATGAGTCACTTATTTAAACACCTTCCTTTACTGCATTACAGTCTTGGGGCTGCTGCTTCTGCCTCTGGACCACTCCATGACTGTCGTGAGCCTGGTGCTCGGCACCCATCTTTGCCTCACCCCTTCTGGGCCTCAGCTTTCTCTCCTGTAAAATGTAGACAATGAAAGAGCCCGTCTCACAGAGTGGTTGGAAACCTCACTGAGATGTTAGAGTTACTGGGAAAATCCTTGGCATGTATCACAGGCTCCAGTGAGTTGTTAATGCTTCACCTCATCTCTGGAAACTCTGACTCTGCTGTTGCGTAGGCCCCTGGGTGTGCTGCTTGGTGGTGAACAGGAGCCACCTACCTCGAGGGTTTGACAGTCTCAGGTGGCTCCCATCTGCCCTCAGCTCTGCAGGAGGTCTGCCTGCTGCTCTGTGCTGGTGAACAGCCCAGGGTGGGCACACAGGTGATGTGGACAGGTGGTCAGACCTTTGGGTCACCAAGTGCCTTGAGCAGAGCTCCCTCCTGTGCCTTCCAGGGCTCAGGGACCTGGGCTCGTGACCCTTCTGAGGATTCCCTGAAAGGGTGGTTATAACAATGGCAGTCAGTGTTTATTTAGCACTTACAGGATGCTGAGTGCTGCATTAAATGCTGTCTGCATGTGTGTATATATGTGTGCACATAAATACATGCACTTTTTTTGCACATACATTTTTTAATCTTTACAACCACCCAATGAAGTGAAACTGTTTTTTATCCCCATTTTTCAGATGAGAAAACTGAGGCTTAGGGCAGTTGGTAGCTTGCCCCAAATCACATGGCTGGAAGGGTACCTGGCACCCAGCCAGCTCGTGCTCTGCAGGTGAATATATCACCTGATGTGTTTACAGCCCTGGCTGCCAACTGGAATCACTTGGGAACTCTGGGCGCCAGAGCCCCAGCCAAGTCCAACTCTCCAAGGGTGGGGCCCAGGCATTGGAAACTTTCGAGCTCCCTGGTGGTTTCAGTATGCAGCAGGGTTAAGAACTCTGAATTAATAAGAGAAGTGCCAAAAACTAATGGGGGGTTAAGTGGTAAAAAAATGCCCAGAGCATTGTTAGCAACAAAAGAAATGTTTTTCCCAGAGGCAAATGAAGTGTGAATTGATGACAAACATCTTTAGGAAAGCTGTGCCCTGAGCACATACCTCTCAGGTAATCTCTTGTATTCATCATGGTACTGCAAGTACACCTCCAACATTACTAGCAAAGACTACCTGGGAGGTGGAATGGGGTGGCATACTGCTGTTTTATTAAGAGCACACTTGAAGCACAGAAAGGCTGAGAAATATTCTGAAAATCACACAGCAAGTTAGTTAAGGGGCTCGTTGAGAACTCAGATCACTTAATCCATCATCTTTTTCTCTTAGGCTCATGGATCTCAAGAGGCTATGGGATTCATGGGCAAGGGCTGGCAAAGCCCCACAGGGAATTTACAAACTATTTTTGCCTGTCCTGTAGTAAGCAGAGTTTGATGAGCCCTTCAGTGGTGTTACGTGTCTTTGTAGACATGTATACCTTCTATACTCCAGCTAAGAACTGGTTTCCTAGGTCTTGATAAAATCCCTAAGTATTCCTTCAGCTTAATCCTATTCTTTTTATACTAACAATAGTTATTCAAAGGGGGATAGTTTTTAAAAACCCTTTTATTTAGCACCTACAATCTTAAAATGCTTTTGAATTCTGTTTGAGTCTGGTGGTATCGGACTGCTCACGAGTTTTCTCGTGTTTCGCGTGCCATCTGTTAAGGACTGCTCACAAGTTTTCTCAAATCTGTCCAGCCCTTCCCCT
>VBSM01001562.1:7897991-7923974 GCA_008086735.1 Cheirogaleus medius
GATTTAAATAACGTGCAGTTTGCCCAAAAATGTGCGGTCCCTGGCGTTTGTCTTGGAGATTTCTATGCGGTCCGAAAGGTGTTCAGAGCAAACTTGTATAGATTTGTAGCGCAGGCTTGATGGGGATTAATTAGGTCATTTGCCACGGTCACCCGCCAAGTGCCAGTGTTAGGACAGGAACACCTTTTCTGATCTTTCCTCTGTCCCTGTGGGTGTTTTCTGCCTGTCCCTCCATGAGTACAGGTTGACAGGGAGGCTGGTTGGTGCTCACCGGGTCAGGCCAGGTTGGTGGTCCCTCTGACGGGGTGAACGACAGGGCAGTGGTCAGGTGGTCGGCTGCTTCATCAGGGTGGTGGCCTCACCTGTGCATGACCTGTCCTTCCTTGAATGCGGCAGTCCCAGCGGCGTGAAGGACATGACTCATGGGTCATCCGTGTCCATGGAGGAGCTTTGTCTACCTCTCTTCTTCTCTGAACTTCTGTACCCTGGAAGCAGGGTCTGGTGCAGTGGGCTAAGCCGGAAAGCGGAGCGTGCTGCGGGGTGACGGGAGGCCTGGGCGCTGTGTTCGAGGGAGCAGGGCCGTTCTCCCCGGCGCCCTGGTGTCCGAGCAGAGACCGCAGGAAGCGATCCTGTGGAGCTGCGAGGGTGAAGGGTAGAGGCCAGGCCTGCTTGGCATTGTCACAGGACAAGCTTCGGGTCCAGGGCGGCTGCAGTGAGGGGAAGGGTTCTAGAGAGAAGTCAGGGAGGAAGCTGGAGGTCTGGGTCACTCGGGGGTCAAGCTTCAGCAGCAGCCAAGACACCTTCAGATCTTACACTTCGGGTTCTAACCTGTGGCCGTGCTATTTAAGCCACGGTTCACCACCTGGTAGTATTAATTTCCCAGATCCATCAGTTTGTAACTGTTTTGTCGGCTACTGTTGTGCACACCTGTCACTGAAATGCCCTGAATTTCACGTGCCTCATCATCGTTCTGTGTCTTTTAATGATCCCCATGTGTCTCCAGTCAGTAAATGGCATGGTCCCTGTGGTTTTCACGTTTAGGGGGCGCCCAGAGGACCTGCCAGGCTTGGGCAGGGGGAGCGGGTGACTGATGAAGGTTGGGAGCATCAAAGTGAACCATTTAAAGAAATGCATTGGCCATCTAAATACCTGTTAAAGGAGCATCATTTTTTTTCTAATTATCTGGAGAAGATATTAGTATAGATAAAATTTGCATATGTTCAGTGATTTTATTTTAAAATCTGTAGACAAAACCCCTCCCTGATATCTAGACCCCAGGGAGTGCGGTGGGTGGTGGGTGCAGCATTTGGCAGAAGCAGCAGATCGTTTTCCAGCAATGTCGCTCTGCCGACGGTCCCGGGGGTACACGAGCATTTCCATCTGCTCCACATGTACTTTAGGAACACGTCCTTGTAAAGAAAAGCAGATTTGTATTTACTTTTGGCTTTGTTATCTCACTGTTAATTATTTAGTCCTGTGATGATTATTTCACTGCCAGAAAGATGAGTTGTCTGTCTTTATTTAGGTTAAACTGATGTTTCAGAGTGGGGTCCCCAAACCAGCAACGTCAGTATCACCTGGGAACTCATTACAAATGTGCCATTGCAGACCCACTGAATCAGAAAGTCCCAGGGGGTGCCCGAGAATGTGCATTTTAAAATTTTTAAATTTTTTATTGTGGTAAGCACATAACAGAAAGTTTTACTATCTTAACCATTTTTTAAGTGCACAATTTATTAGTGTTAAGTATATTCACATTATTGTGCAATAAATCTCCAGAACTTTCTTCTTTCAAAACTAAAACTGTAGATCCATTAAACAACGCTCATTTCTCCCTTCACCCAGGCCCAGAAACCATTCTACCTCCCGTCTCTACGAATCTGGCTACTCTAGGTACTGATACAAGTGGAATCACGCAGATTTGTCCTTTGCCTTTGGCTTATTTCACTTAGCATATAACGTCTTCCAGGTTCATCCGTGTTACAGTATGTGTCCGAATTTCCTTTCTAAGGCTGAATAATACTCCATTGTGTGTATATACCACATTTTGTGTATCTGTTCATCCATCAATGAACACTCTGGGGGGCTGTTCCCACCTTTTGGCTATTGTGACTGACACTGCTACGAACACTGGTGTACAAATATCTGTTCAAGTCCCTACTTTCAATTCTTTTGGATATATACCCAGAAGTGGGATTTCTGGGCATCACAAAGATAATAAAGCCAAAATTTAATTTTTTTAGGAACTTCCGTACCGTTTCCTGTTGTGGCTATGCCGTTTTACGTTCCCACCCGTGAGACCGTGCGTCATGAATGTATTCCCGATGATGTTGGTACCCACTCAAGTTTGAGAACCAGTGAATTAAAATGATACAAAAAATTAAGGATACTGCCCTTGTCCACAGATACTGCTGAGACGGACATTTTACGTGAGAAATTAATCTTGTTGGGGGGGGACATTGTCCAACAGGTGAGCCGTCTCTTGATCTTGGGAGGCGCCAACGTGAACTATAGGACAGAAGTGTTGAATAATGCTCCAATCCTGTGCGTCCAGTCTCACCTCGGCCACGAGGAAGTTGTCACTCTGCTCCTGGAATTCGGCGCCTGCCTGGATGGCACGTCGGAGAACGGCATGACCGCCCTCTGCTACGCAGCAGCTGCAGGCCACATGAAGCTGGTGTGTCTGCTGACCAGGAAGGGAGCGAGGGTACGTGGCAGCCTTCCCGCTGTAGGGTTGGCCAGGGCGTGGCGATGGGGTGGGGAAATACCTTCATCTCATTGCTAGAATTGTTGTCATCTGGGCCAGTCTCTCCCGTCTCTACTCTGTCAAGTTGCATTGAGCTGAGAAACCACAGCATAAGCAGAAAGGGTGGGTGGGGCTGCAGGTGTCGGTCATTCTGGAGCAGCCGGTGGAGAGAGCTGGGCCGTGTGTTTTGCTCATTTGCTATTGCTTAACGTTGCACAAAGGGAGGCAGAACACCAGGAGACCTGGCTGCTGGCCACATGTGCAGGGCCAGCCTTTAAAAAGCCTGCAAATATTGACCTAGAATTTAGCACAGCACCACGATTGGTTGAAAATATTTTAAGTGTTTGCTTTTTTTCCCCTTCTCCTTTCCTTATCCTATTTCATGCCATGCCCTTTTTAAAACAATAACATGAACTCCATGGGTCTTTGAGCTGTGTGCTTGAGCTGCAGGAACTACGCTGTCCCGAATCACCACCTCTCCACTTGCCAGCTACCGCGCTGGGCAAGTTATTGAGCCTGTATGTCTCAGGCTTCTCATCTGTAAAATGGACATAAGTGCCTACCACAGGGTTGTTGTGTAGGCTTCAAATCATATATTAACATTAGTGTGAAATAACTATATTGTTAAACAAGTTACTCTAGAGCTATCGATGTTGTTAAATTGAATGAAAATGAGGCCTACCACACAGTAACATGCTAGCAGCAGCAGTAGAAGGTTTACTATAAGCATTTCATTGGGAAATGTGCCCTTTGAACAACAAAAGAGATAACTGCTAATAATTGTCTTTCAGTTTTTTTGTTAATTAGGATATTTCAAGTTCAACAAAGATTAGGTTTATAGTAGCTATGGGAGCCTTTTTGTTTCTTTCTCTTAAAAAACTAACATTTGGGACCTATGAACTTCACGCTTACTAAGAAGGGAAATGTTGCGGCTCAGCCTTCGCAGTGGTGCATTACTGCCACATGACACATGCCTCCATTTCCAGATCTCAGCTGTCCCTTAGCTTTATTCTGAGGCCAGCAGACCCCCTCCCATCACAGCTGAAAGCTCTGTAGGAGGAGGCTGGGTGTCACATCGGTGGCTCTTACAAAGCTGAGGGTACAGAGCATGCCCAGGGTTTGTAAGCATGCCAAGGCCAGGCCCTGGGCTTCTCTCCCAGGCCCAGCACTCCCTGGTTTAGATGAGAAGTGATGGGCTGCCTGCTGCCTTCAGGCCCTGAGAAGATGTGCCGTGCTCAAGCACTGTCCCTTTCTGTCTAGCTGACCTGCCCCGACTTTGTCCCCCTCTGTCACCACCTGCCTACACGTGGCCTCCTTCCGCACTCAGATGCCACTTGGCTCCCTTCCTGCCCCTCCTCGTTGAGAGCTGTTTTCCAGACTCCTCCCTTTCTATGGCTCTGCTGGCTCAGTGACCAGAGAACTGCTCTACTCTTCCCCTAAGTCATAGCTTGTCACAGTAGGCTTAGAATGCTCCACCCAGGAACCAAAGTTGAGATGCATAGGGCTTTGTCTGAGGTTTTGGTCTGTGTCTTCATACATGCTCGCAAGAGAACTTGTCCACTCCACGTAGTGTGCTGGAAGGACACGGGGCGAGGAGGGTGTCTTGTGATGGCCACACCTGCACAGGGAGCCCGAGGCCTGGAACGGTGCGTTCCTTATCACCAAGTAACCAGGTGGAGGTTCAGTGCTCTCCAGAAAAACAAGTTGGAATGGGAACCCGTGTACATTTGCAGTGGGGTGGGGTTCGCACACAGCAGTGGTGGTGCACCCATGTTCTCAGAGGAAAGGTGATTCTCACCTGTGCCCTTTCTCTGCTCTTGCCCCCAGGTAGACCACTTGGATAAGAAGGGCCAGTGTGCACTTGTCCACAGCGCACTGCGGGGCCACTGCGACGTTCTCCAGTATCTGCTGACCTGCGAGTGGTTGGCAGGTCCTCCCCAGCCAGGCACACTGAGGAAGAGCCATGCCCTGCAGCAGGCGCTGACAGCGGCCGCCAGCATGGGCCACAGCTCGGTGAGTGGGGCCAAGGGCTTCCTTCTAGGAAACTAGAAGCCGCAGCCCAGTGAGTCAATTGCTTTTGCCAATCACCGCCTTTTGAGTTGCGAGCCAGCAACACACTGAAGGAATGAAAGAAAATGAGGATTTCAAGAACTATCAATTGGCTTTGACCACTTGCAATAGAAGGTCATCCGTTGGCATCATGTCCTTCCCACAAGTGACAACCCAGAGGAGGGTGCACAGTGTCATGTGTGTGGACGGGGAAAGGCAGGTTTGTTCTTCTGTGCAAGGCTTGGTGCTCCCAGGGTGGAGCCTTCCCATGACATTCATCTCTGCTCTTCCTAATCCGTTTCTCTCTTCCTTCCCTGCTCTACTTTGTCCTCTAGCCCTGCTGTTTTGCATTCCCCCCCCTTTGATTCATTCTTTTGTCCTTGTGATCTTTTAAAAATAATCACACGGAATCCTGGTTCTAAAATTGTTCTTGAATATTTGAAGGATTTTTAAAAATAGAGCTTTAATGCTCTGATAGCATGTAAGAATGCTTGTCATTTGCAGCCCTTGCACTGAAGGAAAACCCCATGCAGTAGTTAAATAGAGCATTTATTTCTGGCAGGTGTTAGTATTCCTCAGTTTGAAGATTTAATTTTCCTCTCCTGACCTGTGTGCCTTGCCTTTATCTGTGAATTTAATAACATTTTTACTCACTCTCTTCCATGAATTTCTCACTCTGAATTATCTTCAAGCAATTAGAGAGACCAGTATTTGGTAAGATTCTTTCCCCAAAGTGACTTAAAGTAAATTTGAGTGCAAAGCTGACCGACTGACTTCTGGCATTTAAAACCCAAGGGCAGACGCACACACAAACACGAAATGCTGGCTGGCTCATTTTTGGCATTTAAAAAATTAGAAACACACATATATACACAGAGTGTTAAGTACACATATCTGAAAATGTAGATGTTTTCCCATTTTATTTTATTTTATTTTATTTTATTTTATTTTTTTGAGACAGAGTCTCACTCTGTTGCCTAGGCTAGAGTGCCATGGCGTCAGCCTAGCTCACAGCAACCTCAAACTCCTGGGCTCAAGCAATCCTTCTGCCTCAGCCCCCCAAGTAGCTGGGACTACAGGCATGCGCCACCATGCCCGGCTAAGTTTTTCTATATATTTTTAGTTGCCCAGCTAATTTCTTTCTATTTTTAATAGAGACGGGATCTCACTATTGCTCAGGCTGGTCTCGAACTCCTGATCTTGAGCGATCCTCCCGCCTCGGCCTCCCAGAGTGCTAGGATTATAGGCGTGAGCCACCACGCCTGGCCTGTTTTCCCTTTTTAACTGTTCCTGAAATCTGAATGGGTCTGAAATGTGGAAAATCACCACCGGGAGCACCATGACCACCACGTGACCACCTCTGAACTCACCTTCACCCCTCACTTTAAACCTGGCCAGGAGCAGCGCTGAGCACAAGCAGCCTCAGCACAGCCAGCAGCCATTTCATCAAAAAAAAGCGAGATTTGTTCACCAAAAGCCTTGAATGCTTTATTAGTTTCCTCAAGCTATTGAAATGAGTGGCCACAAACTTAGTTCATTAAAACAACACACACTTGCTCTTGCAGTTCTGGAGGTCAGAAGTCTAAAGCTACAGTGTCAGGGGCCAGTGCTCCTTCAGAAGGCCCTAGGGGAGAACCTGTTTCCTTGCCTTCTCGAGCTTCTTGAAGCCACCTGGAAAACTTAGCTCATGGCTCCTTCCTCTACCTTCAACCTGCATCACTGTAACCCTAGTGTCTGTCGTCCCATCTCCTCCTCCCTCTGACCTAGATTTCTCCTGTCACTCTAACAAGGACTGTTGCAGTTAGATCAGGTGTGTATCAGATGTGGACCTTGGTAATTCAGGGTAATCGCTCCATTTCAAGATTCACAATCACATCTGCAATTCCATCTTGCCATTTAGGGTCACATTCACAGGTTCCTGGTACTTGGATGTGCACGTCTTTGGGGGCCGTTATTCAGCTCGCCAGAGGTTGTGGGTTGGGGGACGGGAGGACGACTTTGTCTTGTTCTCCCATTGCTGCTCTTGCTCAGGGCGGACGCTGGCTCCGCGACAGGGCATGAGTGCTTCCAAGTCCCTGAGAGCTCGCCTTCCTGTCCCCATTCCTGTGATCCAGCCTGCTCTTTGCCTGGCAGATCCCCATAAGAGAAAAGAATAATGCTGCTGGTAGAAAATTATTTGGACAGTACTTATTAAAAATTTTTATTGGAAAAGGCATATATTGCCTGTTTTCCTTCCTTGTGAAAGATGGATTCACCATCTTCTGGTGATTTATGCAGAAGCTGCACTTTGTGTGATCTGCCATGTCCTTTGTTGATGAGGCTGGCATATTTGGGTCATGTTGGAATTCATTAGAATTCTGAGTACCTAGTAATCCTGAACAATGTTGCTGAAATTCACTGAATTTTTTTTTAAACTCTTCTCCAAGTGCAAGTGTGAATAGCATATGAATTATGCTTGAAAACGGTTTTCATTATATTTTCTCTCCTTGTGCAGCTTGAGATAATAATGGTTAAAAAACAACACACTCTCTCCTTTGATATGTGGAGTATAATAAGCACCTATTGCTCTGAGAACTCATTAAATCACCTTGCCACTTCTGACAGGTGGTCCAGTGCTTGCTGGGAATGGAAAAGGAACATGAGATAGAAGTTAATGGCACCGACTCGTTGTGGGGAGAAACAGGTAATTATGGTTCCTCTGTTGCAGTCTGGGGCAGCTTGCTGGATGTGTGTCTTAGCTTCCGTTTTGGCCTAATTGTCTTAAGAATGACTTGTGATGCATGTAGTCCTATTTTTATTTTATCATGAGGCATGTGAAGTTTAGAGCTTTTTAAACCTTCCAAATGAGTAGTAAAACTTTGCTAGAAGCATACATTTGAAGCGTTTTGGATTAGACTAGCAGTTACCGTACAGCTGATGGGTGTCAAATGGAAATACCTAAATAAGGTGGTACCTTCTGGTTTGCCAAGTCTTTACACGTCCTAGCTGACCCGATCTTCCTACGACATGTGAAAAGTGAGCTGGGCAGCAACTTTCATCCCCATTTTCACATGAATTAAAGGGGGCTCCGCACAGAAGGCTGTGGCCTGCCCTGCCTTGTAGAACAGGTAGAACTCAGGCCTCATGGGGCCTACTTAAAATACTGAATGCAAGCTGTAAACTCCGTTTCCTTTGGTCTCTATGGTGGGAAGGAAGCCTGAGTTGAGAACATCTTAGTGTGAAGACTTGAGTTGGTACTTGTGAGACTAACATGGATAATGCTGCTTTCAAATTTTCTATTTGACTGGATTAGTATCAGAAATCTAAGACTTTAAATTGAGTTGTTTTTTAATAGCTATGAGCAAGTGTGTTTAATATGCATTTCCAGGTTATGTTCAGTGTGTGTACATAGTGTATATGATTTCTACTTCTCTTGTACTCATTTGTTTCCAAATGCTTCTCCCATCCAAGTACTAACCAGGCCTGACCCTGCTTAGCTTCCAAGATCAGACAAGATTGGGCACATTCAGGGTGATATGCCTGTAGACTATTTCCAAATGCTTCTAAATACTTTGCTGACAAAACAAATGGTTGTGTGGAGAGTGTATTAGCTAGCTCACACTTAGGAAAAGCTCTTGGCAGGAGTGAAGGCCTGCCCTTCAGAACCTTGTGGCCCCCTCCAGGACTGTCACCGTTTGCCTCGTTACTCAGTGTGGAGCTGAAGCGGGAGCTGGGCACAGCCCCGGGTTGCAGAGAAAGCTTGGGACTCCAGATAGGGTTGGGTTGTGTGTAAGGCTAAACATGTAGATTTAAATATTGCCGCTAATTCTTTATGGAGTCTTTCCCCCACCTTTGTAAATAGTACGGGCTGCTCTCTAATTTGGTGAAAGAAAAGTTTCTGTCAAATTCCATGTAATGAGTGGGCAGCAGTACAGTCGAGTAAATAAGAACATGATTTGCTGACAGCCAAAACCTCTGAATCTCTGTTCTTTCATTTCCTAGTTCAGGCACTTTGGACAAGTTACTTTGCCTCCTTGCCAAATGAGGTAAATAATATCTGCCTTCTAGTATTGTGGTACACACTAAATGAGATAAAGCAATTTTGCCCAAAGATTCCTGATGATTAAGAACCTCTTGGGACACTTGTGCCTAGAAATTCTGATTCACTAGGCTGAGGGAGAGCCCAGGACTCTGTTTTCTTAACAAGCATCCCAGGTCTTTTGAGGTGACTAATAGCTTCTGGAAAAATGGAGAACTCATGTGCAGAGCTGTCTGGAATGCCTGACACAGGGTGACACATAGAGAAAGATGCCCATGGTGACGTGGAGCTTAGGGCTAGTAGTAGTAATACCACACACTCAGCTCAGATGAGAATTTCTAACTTTTAATATTCAAGACAATTTTTTTTTCTGGAAGAAAATTCCAAAGGAGGGCTGACTTTGAAGGCTCTGCGTAAGCTCTGTTTTTTCTTTCCATGACGAGTTCTGAATTTCAGTATCTCCCTACTTGAGAATGTGCTAGTCAGTTGACTAAAGAGACACTTGAGAAACTACAGAATTCCCACCATCCTTTTTTCCTTTTTTAAACAATACTCATTTATTATCTCACAGTTTCCATAGGTCAGAATTCTGGGAAGTTTGCCTGGGTTCTTACCAGGCTATGATGTAGGTATTGACCAGGACTATGTTCTCATCATGACTCCACTGGGGAAAGATCTGCTTCCAAGCTCTGTCAGGTTGTTGACAATTCATCTCTTTGTAGTTGTCCCACCAGTATTAACAGAAAGGTAAATAATAGTTCAGCCCCTCCCTTCCAAAGCCTCATGCATAACCTTCAGACCACTTTGATGCCTGGGAAGCCATTCACACCCTTCCCCACCAGGCCTTAGAGTGGATTTCATCAGCCGAGAGTTTATTTGAGATACTTAAAAACTTAAACCAAGAAGAGGCAAGCTGAGCACTATTTTGCAGGTGTATAGAGCCATTGTGGCTCTTTGTGGATTGTGTGTCAGCAGAACCAACCTTGCCTTCTCTGCATTTTTCTATCTGGTCTCTTTCTCCTGTGTTCCTTAAAAAATGACCACCACTGTTGACTACCCCAAACCACACTACTCTCCAGGTCCGTGTTTGTCAAAGGAATACCTTGAAATCTTGTGGAGGAAGTTTTAGATGAGAGAACATCTGCAAAGGTGGGGCTTTACACAAACGTATACTGTGCTGTCCAGAATGTGAGGTCTGTGTTTGGGGTCTGGCCACAGAGGATCTGTGTTCTCCAGCCCCTAGTGTAGAACAGTGGCAGACAAGGCAAGCGGGTAGACTGCTGGAGCCGCACTCCTCGTGGCCTGCAGAGAACTGAGGGCCTTGGTATGATCCCGTGAGCGAATGGGTCAGCTCACAGTCCCACTTCTCACCCAGCCTCGACTTCAAACAGCAAACCCTGGCAGGTCCCCAGCCTGTGTGGCTGCACTGCTGTGGGCCCTGTTTCTCATTGCTGTAGGAAGCCTCAGAAGTGAAAGATTGTTTTGCTTCCTGGTCTTACTTGGTCCTCGTGCCTGGGTGCAGTCAATGGTGCTTTGTGTACAAAACACTCCAGAATGAACCTTATCTGTCCTTAGCCACAGCATAAGGATTGATCCTGAGAGTGACTCCTCTGGAGTGCGGGAAGTCAGCAGAACAACTGGAAGCTTTGTACGGTGATGCAGTTCGTTATTTCTCTTTGAACCCTTGGATACATTTAGACAGGTCTGTTTAGTATAGATTTAGTTGTCAACAGCTTGGCTTTAAAATGCCAGCTAATGCAGTTACGAGGCAGAGTCTTCTTGTTCTGTTGTCGACTCACCTGCCCGTCCTTGGAGGCTACTGTCTGCCGTGCAGCGATGCCTGGTGTTTGGACCACAGCTTCCGCTGTCTCTTCTCTCGCTCACAGCCACGGTTCCAGGGTGGGGCTCTGAGTCCATGCACGAAGTCCTCCACTTTCTTGCCAGGAGAGACCCTTGGAGTCCCAGTGTGTATATTTCACGTTGCAAATGCAAAAGTGTGGTTGTTGTGCCTGTCGCTGATTAGAAGCAGCCGGTTCTCAGAAGGGTTGATCAGCCAGGGAACAGCAGGCCAGCGGGAGGCCCCTCAGGGCACCCTAAGCGCCCCAAGCATCCCATTGCTGGTGACGCCAAGTCTTCAGTGTCATCACAAAAGGGTTCCAACTTAGGTTTGAAGAGACAAGGAAGTGTGTAATAGATTTTTAAGACATTCATCAAAAATGGGAAGTGTTTAGTTTGGGGGTTTATTGCAATAAATCTACAGCTTTTAGAAAACTTTCCAGATTACCTCTACTGATTTTGGAGAGCAGAGGGCTTAGTTGATGTAAGTTTTCCTTTTCACTACAATCCGGGGCCATTTGCTTTTGTCTGTTAGATGTTATAGACCAACCCTTCAAAATCATCTCTGCCGTTCCAGTAAGTCTTGAGCTCCTCCATGCCCCCGCTGTGAAAGGCTCCGATGGAGAATAAAAAGTGGTATGACCCATCGGAAGAAAGCTCCGAGCAAATGAGAAGTGCCTACGCCTAACACCACCGCCCTCGAGGCTCTTGGCTCTGACATTCACAGACTTGGTCAGACAGTGTCGGTCCCGTAGTTTCTGGGCAGCCTGAAACATGGCGAGAACCTACCAGATGCTTGTGTCGTCTGTTTCAGGCATTCCACAGCCATGACAAGTCCAGGCTGCCTCCCACGGAGTCCTAGCTAAACCGAGTTACAGTTTCCACATCAGTGTTTGATGTGAATCTGCCCAAACTGACATGACCAGAGACGCTTAACTGGTGACCTCATGCTGTTGTAAGTTGTCAGCAGGACTGTGTTTCCAAACTCCAGGCCACTCAGGTGTGAGCCTGCCCTCTGCGTTTCTGGTTAAAACTTCTCACTCTGAATAGAAGGGAACAGAGGCCCTTGTATCCCAGCATTCGCCATTCGTGCAGATCTGCCTGTCTGGTACACAAAGCCGTCCCCACCGACTGCCTTGGCTCCCTCTGCAGTTTCCTTCCTAGGACTCACGTCGATACATCTCATTGTGCGTGTTGCTTGTCTGATGAGAGGCTGTCCCTTGGGCTCACCTGTGTGTACAGCACCTATCCGGTGGAACTCACCTGTGTGTATGGCACCTGTCCAGTAGAACTCTCTGTGATGGTGAAAATGTTCTCTCTGCTGTCCAGCATGGCAGCCACTGGCCACATGTGGCTATTGAGTACTTGAAATGAAACTTATACAGCTGGGGAGCTGCATTTTAAAATCTTATGTTATCTTAATTTATTTAAATTTAAATGTGAACTAGTGGCCATGGGATTGGACAGTGCAGGTGTAGTCTAGTGCTTGTCACATAGGTATTGACCAATTGGACAAATGAATTTAAAGAAAATAAAGCAATATAATTTTTAGGATAGGTGATGTTCACTTTGCAGAATAATTTGGGAGAAATACATATCGGAGGTGGGAGGAGTAAGGAGATCACTCATGGGACCCGGAATCCTGATTTCTTTGTGTCCTAGCATAGGTCATGTCCTGCTGGACTCCAGGGTGGCTCGGATCCTTGCAGGTGCAGCACCTGTGCTGAGGGTGCGGGCGGCTGAGGGTTGTGTCTTTGGGAACTTGTGTGGGCAGAGCCCGTCTTTGTGTCTGTGACACTACCTCTCTGCACCCGGGATGTGCCCTCACGCTGGTCTCTGGTAGTGGCCACTCAGGGGTCCTGACGGCTCGATGGCTGGTCTGCCAGCACACCTGGCCCTGGGTGTCGCACAAGCAGGATGCCGACTACTCCTTGGGGCTGCCCTTCCCTCGGGTCTGGAAGGGGGTGCCCCTCCAGAGTTAGTGCAAAGTCTGACTGAAACACTTCATGTACGGGTTCTTTTATGTTAAGTCAGTGCTATTTTAATTGGTAAATACGTTCCAAAGGAGTTTAGTCATATACATAATTGTTTTTTATTATCAAATCTGTTAAAAAACACTATTTGCCTCTGTTCCTAAGAAGGACTGACTTTTCTCCGCTGTGAATTGAGTGGGTTATTCAGCTGCACAGCACACCTGCCTTTCTGTAGCACGGTGAAACGGTGGAGCTCAGCGTGTGCTAAGCACAGCTCGCTATTGGATGATTCTGGACAGAATTGCGGCAGAGCACGGCTACCTCTGGAACTTGAGTCTCAGGCATTGTCCTGTGAGCTGGGGTGGCGTGTTTCCAGGCCAGGTTGGGGGAAGAGGTTGTGGCACCTGTTTCCATACTGGTCTGTGAAACTGGGTAATGTGTTGTATGTAATACTTGATAATTTTAAAGTTTCCCTCTTGTCTCCATGGGTCTGCTGTACTTTCCCATCCTGTGGCTCCTTCAGCTCCCGCCACAGGTAGACCCAGGCCGTGGACAGCGGGCTTACCACATCCAAGGCAACCCCAGAACAAGCTTACCACATCCAAGGCCGCCCCAGAACACAGGGGACAGGATGCTTTATTGCCGGCTTAAAAATGACCCTTCATTCATTTGAACTTTGCCTTAGGGTTTTTGGAGAGAGGAAGAGTTGTTACTTGGTAGGGTTATAAAGTACGTTTAAACCTTACTGGATTGAGTTTGGCATTCATATGCACCGTCATGCAGCACATGATGACGTTTCAGTCAATAATGGACCACATATACGATGGTGGTCCCATAAGCCTCGGAGCAACAGGCCACACCACATAGCCAGGTGTGCGGAAGGCTGTACCATCTGGGTTTGTGTACGCACACTCTGATCGCACAATGAAATCACCCAATGACGCATTGCTCAGGACGTATTCCTGTCGTTAAGCAATGCGTGACTGTAGATGTACATCTCGGGGCAGAGTTTCAGGTGGGAGACCAGGAGAAAAGGATTTGTGCATTGCTTGTGGGGGCACGTGGAGAATGTGTTGAACGCATGTGGACTTTTCTAAATGCATCCTGTAGAGAAAAGCTAAGTGACTTGCAGCGTCCAGCAGTTGATAAGCGTTCAGTAGATGTTATCTGCTGCCAGGGTTTTGATAAGTTGATTAATAGTAATTATCATTATAATGTATTATGCTATACATTTGGTCGATAGAGTATTTAAATGAATGTTTAAGTAATGGAATCCTACAGTTATTTTGCAGTTAGTTACTTTAGGAAGATGAAGTCATAGGTGAAGAGTAGGAAAGAAAAATTGGGGTTGTTACACATGTAAAGTCCTTATTTGGTGGCAGTTGCACGTTTTATTTTTTAAAAGCACTCCTGGGCAATTTGGTTCATGTTTAATCCTTAACCCGCCCACAGAGACTGTTTTTTACAATGGAATTTGTAACATGGTTAGGAATGTTTTGGTTCCCCAGATTTGATTTCTGCCTAATTTTAACCTCTGATAGGTAGCTCCTTGGAAATGGGGTGATGTCTGGGGAGGGTGGGGGAAGCAAGGCCTTTACTCAATGCTTGGTTGCAGCCTGTAGTCCCCAGTACAACCCTCGGGAGATCCCAGCCCTCCTGGGAGAGTTTTGCTAAATGAGAACAACAAGGAAGATGTTACAAACAACAACTGAGTTGTTAAATTCAGAAAGTACAGTCAAGCTTCTGAGAAATGAGTCATTAGGTGATTTCGTTGTGTGCACATGAGAGTGTACCTGCGCAAACCTGGATGGGGTGGCCACTGGTCACCTGGGCTATGTGGTGTGGCCTGTTGCTCCTAGGCTAAGACCTGTACAGCATGTTCCTGTACTGAATACTGTAGGCAGTTGTAAGACAGTGGTAGTATTTGTGTATCTAAACATATCTAAACATAGAAAAGGTGTAGTAAAAATACGGTATTATAATCTTACGGGACCGAAATGTTGCCATGACTTCCCATTCACAAGGTCGCTGAGAGGCCAGCTCCCCCCAGCAGGGCCCTCGGTCAGTCCTGGGGTGTGTTGGAGGCTTGCTCGAGACCTCAGGGCCTGGGGGTTTGTCTCCAGTGCAAGCGCCCTCTTAGTAAGAGCAGTCTTTGTTATGTTTCATTTTATCCTTTAAATTGTTAAGGATTAGGTTAAGTAACTACCCAGTCTTTGTAGAGATGAAGAATTTATAGCTCTCGGAAAGTATTTTCTTCTATCTGATGGAAACCCTCTCCTCAGAGACAGAAGGAAATGCCTGAGGAAGCGAGGCGCTGAGATTCGGCTTCTACAGGTCTTAGCGCTGTCTCTAGAGGGTCAGGGAGGTGTGTCTCCTGCTTCTGGCGGCAGGGTGACGGGGGTGGGGGGAGTGACTTTCAGTCAGGGGACTTGGGGGCCAGCTGCTCTGAGACCCTCAGTTTGACAGGCCAGCCCCAAATGGCAGCAAAGCAAAATACAGGCCAAGGTCAGCCTCTGGATACAGCAACTTCAAATGACAGTTGCCAGAAAGTAGCAGGGGTGTGGAGTGTCACTCCCAGACCATAAAAGAGATCATAAAATCCCAATTACGTTTTTACCTTTTAGATAAAATAGTTGAGTAATTCCCATAGCCCAGGTATACTTTCTTTTCCTTGGCAGTTGAGTGGGGTGTGTCCCTGGAGCCACCAGCTGAAGGTCAGATGTGACTCTCTGTCACATCTAGTGGTTTTCACCTTGGCCACAATTAGATGACATTTATGAGAACCCTGCTGCTTACTAATGTCAGCACTTTTATTTTTTCATTTTCCACCCGTTTCTATAAAGGACAGGAGAAGCCAGTGTAATAGGAAACAAATGGCACAGGTGAGTGCAGGTACACAGGCAGGGCTGGGCCCCTCTGCTTAGCAGGCGGGAGGTGTGTTCTGCAGGTGCAGTCTGCGGTGCTCAAGTGCTCCGTTTGGCTTGGAGAATGAATGGTCGAGGTCACTGATGTGTCATGTATGAAAGGCAGTTGTCTGTAAGGGGGAAGCTCTCTCTGTGTGCACCTACCTGTTGCCCTTCTCTCCAAGTCTCCAAATTAGGTCCAGAAGAAAATGAGGGTGGAATAACGATCCATTGTTAGGACCGTCAAGCAGAGTCAATCCAGTACCTGCGTAGCACGTTCCTGTGTATCCGAGTGACAGATCTGCTGTAAAATTTTATAAACAGTCCTGTTTACAGAATGACCGTGTTCCCAGCAGGTTGACAGTCAAGTTTTTATGAATCAAATTTTTGCCCAGAGAACCTTAACATGTCAAAGATTTTTTTTTGCAAACGATCTGTTTTATGGGACAAAGAACTATATCTCGCTGATGTTTCCAATAAGTTCAGATTGTTGAGTGTGAGTCAGGCTTTTCTTAAAATGAACATCTGCCCTTACAAATCTACCCATGCTCTGAAGACAGGGGACAGTTTTGTTGAGGTGAAGTTATTCAGATTGTCAGAAAATTTGTGCTTTCCTGGGAATTTAATTCACAAATGCCATCTTGTTAAGGATTTTGCAAGTAAAACAAATTGTGTCCAATTTGAGTCCTGAAAAGTGGCATATGTTCATGTTGATTTTACAGCTTCTATTTCGTACCAAGTCTTTGTTTCTATTTCATCTTTGTGTTCATTGGCCAGAAGACGGGACACTGCCCCACCAGCAGGACGCGCTCTTCTCCCGCCCTGGGCCCTGTCCCTCTTTGTTTCTGGTCTGGCATTGGCCCTCCTTAGGGCCTGGCGGTCAGCACAGAGCTCAGCCTTTTCGGCAGAATAGTTGGAATTCCTGAGCGTAGTTTTGCTGTGATTTTGTTTGCTTAAGCGTGTAGTTGACTGCTCTTCAGTCGCTTGTTTCCTTATATGGTATCTGTAAGTCCTTGTGCCTGCTGAAACCTGAGATACCCCCTAGCCTCAGGAGTTTGCAGTATGGGCCCCAAAATACTCTATCTGAGTAGAAAAGGGAAAACACAGATCTTGTTGTCCATCCACATGTTTCCAGGAATTTGCATGTAGAATGTGATCTGCTTTCAGCCCGAGCAAAGGCTGCCTGTGCTTCCAGGTTTCCCATCCCTTGGAAAGGAAGTTGGTCCCACACAGCAAGTGGGCGGTGGAGGTGGAGGAGGACGGGTCCAGCCCAGTCGCTAGGCCCAGGGTGGCGCGCTCATCCCTTGTCAGCTGCTCCAACTTCTGGCTTCCCCTCTGCCTCCGTAAAACACACAGTCCCTATTTTTAGTGCCAGGCTGACATTTCTGATGTGCTGCTGTTGCAAAAATTCAGTAGCAGATGCAATAGAAATCCTGATTTAAAGGCCCCATTTATAATGGGGACGAAACTTGTTTACCAAATGAACAAATGGATTGCTGTGGCAGATTGGCCGCTTCAGATCTCGTCCAATGGGAGAGTCCTGTGTGTGTCCTTCCCTGAGGAGTCCTGCATAGATGCTGGCCCCGTCTTTGGAGCACACGTGCCTGTGCTCAAGTACACGTATGTCTCTGTGTTGATTTGTTCCTCCTAGTCGGTCACGGCCAGAGGAGGGGAAGCGAAGGAGCTCCCTGCCCGGAGGGAAGTTGCAGAGGAGCAGCAAGTCCAGGTAGCGGCTCAACGCCCAGATCTTCCAGGTCACGGACCACTCTCAGGGCCACGGTCAGATACTGCATATTGCAGGGGAGGAAAAAATCATTTTCTCCCTGCCTGTCATAGTTCTTACTTGGGACAGACCGCTGTAACAAGAGGAAGACAAACAGAAGCTTAATAACGCGTACAGCTCATGTTGTACTCGCAGGAGATACCCAGAAAACGAGGAAACCTCCAAGAGGTGGCTCAGACTTTAGGCTTAAATACCGTTGTCCTCCAAAACAGAGATGAAAGGTGTGAGGAAGGCCAGTGCCGGGAGGTGCCCAGGGAAACCAGTTAACAAGCGTGAGGGGTGTGAGGCGGATTCTCCATTGACAGGAGTCTCTAGGATTTAGCCATCCTTCTCTTCTGGGACAGAAAGGAAGACACCCTTCCAAATGGATATTTCCTTTATAGATGTAAATTTCTTAAAAAAGGGTAACTTGTGTTTTCAGAGATTCTCCTGTGTCTGCAGTTTCTCAAAATAATTAGCTCAAAATAATCCTTATGCCAATGAGGCATATTGTGGGGTGGTATATTCTGGTCTCCTACGCTCATATTTAGGGGTGGCTTATTCTGGTGTGCTGCAACATAAAGGGAATCACGTACATTATCATCATGGCAGGAACAGACAGTGATGGGGGTCCTAGGACAGCAGGGACCAAGACCGGCTTGCTTAGTCTCTCGCAGTATGAGCAGGATCACCTTGGCCACTGATTTTCAAACATTTTCGGTATGGGAGCCCCCATCGCTACCTCAGTGCATCTGTATATAAAACTGATATAAAAACCATTCTGTTAATGCAGATTTCTAACTTTGAATGTCTGCTCAGCAGGGACAGTGGGTCCATTTGCATGATATAAAATATGAATGGTACTTGCAGTCCCAATCAACTGTAGCGTCCACTTATTTTCCTTCCGCATTTTGTTCTGATTGCATGGTCTTGAGAAAGTCCATTTCCATCCAGATCTGTGATGGCAACTGTTGTTTAAATGGCTCTTCTTGTAGTTCTAAGACATTCTTTGCCTAGAAAGATGACAGCAGAAAGATTATTATGAAGACTGCCCAATGACAAGTTGCTCTGGTCACCCATGTTAATGTGCTGGGTCTCTGGGTATTAGAATTTAGTAACAGCACATGTGCTGGGGGGAGTTTTGTGTTTACTACAAATTGTTAAATAGTTGAGGTGCATTTAAAGAGTGAAATTAGAATAACATTTGCTGAATCTTTGCAGTCTTTGTAAATCTGATCTGGCTGAGTCCTTAGCTTACAAATGAGGAAACTGAAGCCCAGAGACCTTGAGGATTTTCCAGGGTCACACATAGCAACTAAGACTAGAACTGTGTTTTTAGGTCACTTGTCCCGTGTTGTCCTGGATCCCTGGGTCCCAGGACTGAGGAGTTCCTCACATTCTGAGAGCCTGTGTACCAGGTCTCTGCCAGGATGACTCACTCAACACACGCCTTGGTGCCAACTGACCTCTCATGAGGGCCGTGGCTGGGTTTACCAGATACCTCCTTGGAGCTACAAGGGACCATGTCCCACTGCATGCAGAGTCTGTCCTGCCACAGAGAGCTGAGGAGAACCTGCCATCAGAATTGACTGTGCCTCATGGAAAAATGCTGCTGCTTTGGAAGTCAGAGCATTTCGGCAGCTGGCAGATGCCTGTTCCTGCTGCCCTCGGTGCGGCCTGGGAAGCCGGCAGTCAGTTCCTGACCTGTGTCTCCTCTCAGCCCCCATCTGTGCCTTTAGTGCTATCTGCTGTGACCATAGATCATGACACAGCCCTTTATAAACTTATCTTTCTGGAGAAATATGGTGACCTCCTTCCTGAAAAACAACAGGCTGTCCAGGTGGCAAGTAATAGCCAGTAGGACGTTCAGAGTTGGCCAGGCTGACGGACTTCTCCTAACCTCCCTGGGCTGTTGTGTAGACCCGGACAAGGGGCTGGTCTGTGATGAGGCCACTGAAGAGGGGCCGGTCCCCTCACTGCTGAGAACCCAACGCGAAGTGAGAGCTGACTTGCCCTCCTGGACGGGTGGACAGGAGGGGTGCTTTCACCACCGTGTCCTAGGTCCCCAGGGATAGGACAGCCTGCTGCCCTGGCTCCTGCCGCGAGTCCCGCCTCCTCCCTCTCTGGTGGAGGATCCTCCCTCACCCGCCTTGGAAGCAGAGCTCGGGGTGACCCATCCAGCAGATGTGGATACCTCCATGGCGTGAAGAGGTGAAGTCACCCATATGCCACACTGTGACCCTGAGGACAGTCCACAGAGACTTTGTTCCTTGGAGGAACTGCCGTTTGTCTCAGATGAGGCCCAGGTGTCAGGTTTGCATCCTCTCAGGTGTGGCGTTCTGGGGGTTAAGCCAGGGCCATGCTGATAAGCAGCCGGGGTCGGTGTGGCCAGAGGAGGTCACAGATTGGGCACTGACTCCTAGAGGGGACATCTGCCAGCTGTCCCGAGAGGGCTCCAAGAGGACAGACAGACCTAGGCATGTGTATGGAAGGCAGCATTCCTGAGCCCGCGGAGTCCTGGGCTGCAGGGGGCGGGTCTGCAGACGAGGCGGCTGGGTCTTGGGACACGTGTGTCTGCCACTCACTAGTGTCAGCCTGTTTTCTGGGGCAGCCGCCCGACTTCCGTCTCCTAGCAGTGTACAAGCATTCCCGTCGTCCCGCATCCATTGCTCACTTGCCCGGGTTACTAATGAGGGGTGGCACTTTGCTTAAGTTCATTGGCATTTGGGCTTCACCTTTTGAAGGGCCTATTCCTGTGTTCCCCATTTTCAGCTTGAGAGGCCCGTTCACTGACGTGCAGGATCACTTCTCTGTTCTGGAAGCTGGAAATGTGTAGGTTCAAGGCTGTGTTTAACAACAGAGTTGTCCCAGGCAGGCACCAGGGGTAGAGCCACAGCATCACACCCGACCACCGCATTCCTCCTCTGTGTTGTCCCGCCTGGGACTCTCCATCCCACTCCGCTCAGCCCCTTCCTGCCCTCGTGTCCCACAGAGGAGCGTGTCGGATTGTCTCTGCCACTACTACTGTCCTTTCTCTGGGCAGTGAATCACAGGACATGGCAGAAGCACCTCCGCACCCAGCTTTTTTATTGCCCCCTCACCCAGTTAAGAATCAGGGAGCAGGGAGGCCAGTTACTGACTTGAGGGTGTCATGAGTACCCCGACTTGCTGTTCTCTTTCCCTTCGTGCCATCTTTGTTTTATCCTTAGCTAACTCCCCTTAGCTGCCACCACGATGGGCAGCTGGCCACCTCTGGGATCACACTGGTTTGTTTACCCAAGCATGCAAGGCCTTTGCAGCTGGGTCTTCTTTGTTTTCATGCTTGAGTTCCCAACTCTGAATCCTGACATGTTAAAGAGATTCTAAACTCCAGGAAGGCAAGGATGATGCCATATGCTTTTGACTGCCTCAGTAATTACTCTTGAACGAAATGTTATGACTTTAGGATAAGAAGCCAGACTGGACAATAATGCTAATCTATGTGTGTGTTACACTACATTCTGGTTGTCTCTTGCTGTGAAAAATGAAGTCGTAGTCACTTCTGAATCTACAGTTTGGGCCTGGTGGGGATGGCTCACCTCTGCTCACATGGCTGCAGCTGGCGTAGCTTGACTCAAGCTGGGGATCCACTTCCAGGATGGCTCATGCACGTGGTTGGCTGCCCGGTGCTGGCTGTCTGCTGGAAGCTCACCTGGGACTGTCAGCCACCATTCTCCCTGTGGGTGTCACCACAGGGCTGCTTGGGCTTCCTCACAGTATGGCATCTGGGTTCCAAGAAAATGCAGGTAGCCCATCTCTCCGGACCTGGGCTCAGACCGCCCAGACACTGGCACAGAATCGTTCTGCTGTGTTCCATTGGTCAAAGCTGTCACAGCCCACCTAGGCTCAAAGGGGGAGGATGCGCAGACCCCTACCTCCCAGTGGGAGAAGTGTCAAAGAATTCGTGTTCATCTTTAATCCACCACATGCTAACGATTCCCCCTCCCCGTGACTTTCCTTTAGCCCTGACAGCCGCTGCGGGAAGAGGGAAGCTGGAGGTCTGTGAGCTGCTGCTGGGCCGTGGAGCTGCTGTGTCCCGGACGAACAGGAGAGGGGTTCCACCTTTGTTTTGTGCAGCACGCCAGGGACATTGGCAGGTACCCGGTGGGCCCCGAATGCTTCAGAAGCAGTGAGTGGGGATTGAGTTCACCACCGCCTGTCTCCCGAGACCACGTGCGGCTCCCTGAGCCGTCGGTCTTTATCCCCGTTCTTGCCTTCTGCTTGTGCCGTCAGGACTACTCGACAGACATTTGCCAAGCTGACACAGTCGGCCACAAGGCTGGGGAGCAAGGCCAGAGCCAGGGCAGAGACACGAGCAGGGAGGCATGGAGCGGGCGGCCCATCGTGGCAATAGGAGCTTTGCTCTGACATACACATGCTGTTTGGTGACCTATTTGTCCCACATACATGGGGACAAGGAGACGTCGTCCCCTCTGGTTCAGCGCCATGACTCAGGCCGGTTTTCTTCTGCTGTGAATGACACACTGTTGTCTTTAATTCAAGGGAGCAGCGGATCCCTGGTCCTTCATTGTGTAAACAGTGACCACATCCCTGCCCCACACCTAGCACCGGGTTACACACAGCTACAAGCACAAAAGGTCTTCTGCCCATTATAGGAAGAACTTTCTAGACCAGAGCTTATATCATGGAATCGTGTCTTTGCAATTCCCACCAGCTCCGTCGGTGGAGCTGTGTGTGCCACCCCCAGGATTTTGGCTTTTCTCCTGCCTGTTCTGAGAGCTTGGTTTGCGCCATCTGTTCCCTGTCGCCTCACTGCTTTGACCTGAGGTCCTGGCTCATCCTCTCTCCTGGTCTCCGTGTCTCTCGTGTTGCAGGGAAGATCGGAAAGCATTTGTTAGTGCATTAAGAGCACGAAGGCAGTGGGAACGGGGAGGTGATGCCACAACGTGCCCGGGAGAGACTCCAGGCTCACCGGTAGATAGAGCGGTTCCCACTGGGCTGGTGGTTGTATGAGACCCCTGTCTGGTTTTTTTGTTTTCTCCCAACCTTACCACCACGTGCAGTTTAAAGACGCATCCCGGAGGCTGAGAATCTCCTTCGGGAGCCTTTGCAGAAGTCACCCTCTGTGAAGGGCAAGCTACCCACCAACCCTGAGTCTAGGGAAGCTCACTGCTTGGGGGTGTGGTGTGTGAGCCGCCTTCTGCGCCCCCTCCCTGCCCTGCCCTGCTGCAGGGGCTTAGCCTCAGCGTCAGCTTGGGACCCACATGGCCACTGCACGGTGGAGCTGGGCTTAGTTACCACACATCTCCCACGTGGCCGTCTAGTCCTGACCCCATCGCGCTTTGCCTCCCGCCTCCTCTAAACAACGGGTCTCAGCTGGGGTGGGTTTTGTAGGTACAGTAATGAATTGGGCATGTTTAAAAGGCTATACGTTTAGAAAAGATTCTGTTCAAAGGAATACAGTGGAAAGATTTTACAGACACAGTGGATCACATACCTTAGAGCAGGCGTCCTCAAACTACGGCCCGCAGGCCACATGCCGCCCGCCGAGGACCTTTATCCGGCCCCCCGGGTGTTTTTGCCCCCTCTGCCTGTCCTGCTTAGCAGCTGACTCGTCCCGGGCCCACAGTGCGCATGTGTGGAATGTGCGCCCGCACTCTCCAACGGTCTGAGGGACAGTGAACTGGCCCCCTGTTTAAAAAGTTTGAGGACCCCTGCCTTAGAGGGATTTTTAAGAGAGTCATTTGACTACTGTTGAAGGTCAAGACACCTGTCTGGGTTTAGAGAATGCGGTTGAAATGCAGCAGGGAGATTGTAATTCCCAGTGTCTGTTGCAGATTGTTCGGTTGCTGTTGGAACGCGGCTGCGATGTGAACCTGAGTGACAAGCAGGGCCGGACGCCCCTCATGGTGGCTGCTTGTGAAGGGCACTTGAGCACCGTGGAGTTCCTCCTTTCCAAAGGTAGCGGCGTGTGGCCTGCGTAGGTTTCTGTCGGGTGGACCGAGAGAGGGCTTCGGCACACCACGCGGTGCTTTCTGATTGAAATCTGAGGTCTTACGCTGTGCACACATTCTCCCAGCCACACCGGTACAGAGAACAGGTGGCGCAGCCCACACGCGGGGACTCGGCCTCAGCGTGCTGGTGCCTGGTTGACGTGCCGCCGGAGAGGTTGCCTCGCGCTTTGTCGTCTCGCGAGGCTCATGCTCTGTGAATGGGCTTTTCTTTCAGGTGCCGCCCTTTCTTCTCTGGACAAAGAGGGCCTGTCAGCGTTGAGCTGGGCGTGTCTGAAAGGTCACAGGGCAGTGGTCCAGTACCTGGTTGAAGAAGGAGCTGCCATAGACCAGACAGACAAGAATGGCCGCACACCCTTGGACCTGGCCGCCTTTTACGGTGACGCCGAGACGGTGAGTGTTCGCTGCCCTCCGCTCGCACGGGACAGAAACCTCAGGAACTGGCCAGTTCCAGGGTCCTCGTGACGCCGTGCCTGAGTGTGGTGTATGTGGCGGGGGATCTTTCATTTTTCTCTGATTCAGTGACGTGCACTCTACTCCAGGACTGTAGTAAAGATGTCAGTAGGCTCTTAAAAGCTGAAAATTATCTGTTTACAAACTGCACGTACAACAGACACAAATGTGAATGCGTGTACACACGTGCGGTTTTCTCATAGCAATCCACATAAATAAAATTCCTGCATAGATCATTTAGAAATCACTTTTATATGTGAGGAATTGCTAATCAAATGATTAGCCGGTTGGTTTGTTTTTGTTTTGTTGTTATTTTATTATTTATTTATGTTTTTAGAGCTGGGGTCTTGCTTGTTGCCCAGGCTGGAGTGCAGTGGTGCAGTTGTCGCCCACCAGAGCCTCCAACTCCCGGGCTCAAGCGACACTCCCACCGCAGCCTCCAGTGGCTGGCACTACAGGCTTGAACCGCACACGTGGCTTTATTTGTAATCGACAAGTAATTGTATATATTTATGGGGTACAGTGTGTACACTGTGGAGTGATCAAATCAGGATAATCAACATATCCATCACTCAAATATTTATCACTTCTTTGTGGTGAGAACATTTAAAATCTACTCTCTGAGCTATTTTGAAGTTAAACAAAACATTATCATTGACTATAGTTGTGACGCTGTGCAGTAAACACCAGAGCTTGTTCCTCCTGACTCTAACTTTCTTTCTACCCTTTGAGCAACCTTCCCCTTCCCCTCCAGCACCTGGTAATCACCATTCTCCTCTTTGCTTCTAAGATCCCACATATAAGTGAGGTGATGCAGTCTCTGTCTGTCTGTGCGTGGCTTATTTCACTTAGCAAAGTGTCCCTCAGCTTCATCCAGGTGGCCACAAATGAAAGAATTTCCTACTTTTTAAAGGCTGAGTAGTATTCCCATATATATACACATTCCCATTTATACACACAGACACACACACACACACATACATATACATACACTGGTTGGTTTGTTTTTAAAGCGATGTGGCATTGCCTAAAAATAATATAAAAAGCTGCGAGCACTGTCTTTATCTCCTTGCCAAATGCCTAATTCTACTCAAGCTGTGGGGGGATAAAACCCTAACAAACCAAGAACTAGGAAATATCTGGGAAACTGTGCCTCTTGTCAGGTTCCACGTCCCCGACACAAGCAGGTGCCAGAGGAATATTCAGCTACTTGAGAGAGGTGTCATTTTAAGTCGTTCCTTGTGCCTCGTGTGAGGATTACCCGGAGAGACAAGCGCGGGCCAGGCTGCGGACACCGGGGCCCTGCGCGTCTGTGCCCTGGTGCTTTGAAAGGCAGCGCCGTTCGGGGCGTCCGTTTCCTGTGCCTTGTGAACTGTACTGCGCGCGGATCTTCAGAAACAGATGTTTAACTAAATCACACGTATCTATACTTTAACTTTTCAGCCGCCTTCCCAAATTCTGTAGTCTATCAACATAACGGAAGAGTGAAGGAGCTTAGTAGTCTAGTGTTGCTTAAAAGAAATTTTGTAGTAAAAACACATAGCATAAAATTTCTTCTTAACCATTTTTAAGCATGTAGAGTTCAGTAGTGATAAGGACATTCACATTGCTATGCGACCAGCGTCCAGACCTTTTCATCTTGCAAAACTGAAACTCTGTATTCGTTAGACAATAACTTGTTCCCACTTCCTCCCTCCCCTAGCAACACCGTTCTACTTTCTCTGATTTTTGACTATGCTAGGTACCTCATTCGAGTGGAATCATACAGTGTTTGTCTTTTTGTGACTGGCTTAATTCACTTAATGTCCTCAAGATCTTATCCGCGTCATAGCATATGTCAAAATTTCCTTCTTTTCTAAGGCTGAATAATATTCCATTCTATAGATATACCACATTTTGTTTATCCATTCATCCATCCGTGGACACTTAGGTTGCTTTCATGCTTTAGCTATTGGGAATAATGCTGCTATGAACATGGGTGTGCAAGCATCTCTTTGAGACCTCGCCTTTGAGATTCTTCTGGAAGTGGAATTGCTGGGTCATATGGTAGCTCTAGTTTAATTTTCTGAGGAACCACCATACTGTTTTCCACAGCAACTGGACCATTTTACATTCCCACCAATAGTGTACAATGGTTCCAATTTATCCACAGCCTCACCAACACTTATTTTCTCAGTCTGTTTTTTTGAGACAGAGTCTCACTCTGTTGCCCGGGCTAGAGTGCCGTGGCGT